>CM042572.1:11142500-11425000 GCA_023630585.1 Cranoglanis bouderius
GTGAACTGCTGGTTCACTGTTTTATGTTTCTTTATGAGTTTCAGGTGTTTTGTGTTTATTCTTGTTTCATTCAGGTATTTAAACCCCTTCGTTTCTCCGCTTCAACGCGGAGTATTGAATTGTATTGAATGAAGCGTATGAATTGAATTGTATATTGTTTGAAACGAACTGAAATATATTGAATTAAATGGATGTTCGTTGTTTTTGCACTGCCCTCGCGTTTCCTGGACGGTGGACTCTAGCCTCGATATTTTGGATCAATGCCTTGTGTGGATTAATGCCTTATTTTCCTGTGGATTATTTCCTTGTTGCTCTGTGAATTATTGCTTCACCACGTTGTGGATTATTGCCCAGTTATTTTGGGGATTTCTCCCGTGCTCTATTTTTGGATTATCACTTTGCCCTTTTGGATTACTGCCTCGATATTGTGTGGATTATTTTTTGTTTTTTGACCCTGCCTTTGTGTTCCTATAATTTTGGTTATGTTCCTAATAAACTGACTTATCCCCAGCA
Organism: Cranoglanis bouderius; assembly: GCA_023630585.1. NCBI lineage: Eukaryota > Metazoa > Chordata > Actinopteri > Siluriformes > Cranoglanididae > Cranoglanis > Cranoglanis bouderius. The sequence goes on from CM042572.1 coordinate 11,143,014, forward strand.
CTTGCATCCAGTCCCCGTTTGTCCCTCCGTAATAAGTTACAAGTCAGGGTCCACAGATTGGTTCTTGGGGTTTTTAAAAAGCACACATTTTAATTGTCTAGTAGGATCTGTGAGTGGCCAGTTAAGATGTGTTCAGATACAAAGATAATTAAACACTTGTTTAATGTGCTATTATTTCCTTACTTTTACATACCACCTTATTTTGTGATTAAATGAAATGAAATATATAAAACAAACAAAAAAATAAAACGAAAGAAATTCAAGGTGTTCTTAAACTTTTGACTGACAATCTACATGAGTATCCTGTACATATTCACTGGATCAGCTTCTCTCAAACACCATATGTGTGAGTCTATCCATCTAAAAACCATGCAGTGTTGCATTGATTTTGGAGACTATGTAAAAAATAAATAAATACATTTAAAAATGTATGGCGTTAGGGCTATATTTACCCAGATCACGTTCAGAAATGCAGTGGTGTTCCAAGAGGAACCACTCTGGATGCTAGTCGGCATGTGAAGAAGCAGAGGAATGCAAGCACACAGAGGAACAGCGCTCCTGAGCAAAAGGCGGTCACCCCAACCCAGACTTCTTCTTGATTCATGCTATCAGCAGACACGTTAATCATGAAGCAGTTAGTTTAGTATATAATCCATTTGTTCCTTATAGAGTTATAGAGAAGATCCACTCCACTCAGGCTGCAAACCTATTCAGGCATGAAGATGCAGGTGCATACATGTAAGGATGATTACAAGGGAGGATTAGGGTTAATGTGATCTGACTGAGTCGTATTAACTCCTCTGTCTTAAAAAGCCATGTTCACATAGTCACCAACTCTTATCAAAGCACTGACGTGCCAGAGTGAAAGGAACGTTGTGAGATTTCCAGAACTCCTTATGAATGCAGGTAACAGTCAACAGCGTACATATTTTCACACAGGAAATGTGTGATGTAATTATTTTCCCATGAACAGAATGCTATCCTGATCAGTGAAACCGTGATTTATATAGAAAATCTCTTAGTGCTGCTAGATCAAAGTGTCTCCACGCTAACAGAAGATAATAAAAAATAATCCTAGATTCTTATTTAATACTGTAGCTAAATTAACTAGGAACAAGACCACGGAAACGTGCGCACCATTGATATGTAGTAGTGATGAGTTCATGAATTTTTTCAAATTGAATATATCAGGCAAAACATTCAGACTATAAATTTAAAAACAATTTTATAACTAACCTTTTTATATAATAATATAACCATATCAGATCAGTTATCAGAATCTTTAACTCCCCTTCAAGACGCCGAACTAATTTCTTCATAAAAATCATCAACTTGTGTACTAGATCTCTTACCTAAACGTTTCTTCAAACAAATAATTCCAGAAGCAATCGACTGTCTTCCCTTAGCACTGGCTATGTACCTAAATTAGCAGTTATCCTGATTTTAAAAAAAAAAACCTGATTAAAAAACCTGACCTTGACCCCTGTAAATTGTTCAACTATAGGCCAATATCAAACTTCCCCTTTATGTCCAAGATCCTAGACATGTTTGTAGCACAGCAGCTATGCTCATACCTACATAGAAATAACATTCATGACATGTATCAGTCAGGATTTAGGCCTCATCATAGCACAGAGACAGCACTGGTTAAAGTGTCAAATGACTAACTACTGGTCTTTGATCAGGGTTGTGTCTCCTTGCTTGTTCTGCCTGACCTTAGTGCAGCTTTTGATGCCAGTGATCATATTATTCCCCTTGATAGACTAGAAAATGTTGTTGCAGTTAAGGGAAGGGCCCTCTCCTGGCTCAGGCCTTAACTTACTGATTGTTATCAGTTTGTATGTTTAAATGATGACTTTTCTATGTATACTAAGGTGCAGTTTGGTGTTACACAAGGTTCTGTTTTAGGCCCACAGCTTTTTTCTTTATATATGCTACCTCTGCGTAAAATTACTTGTAAACATGGTATTAGCTTCCACTGTTATGCTGATTGCACACAGTTGTATGTTTCAGCAAAACCAGATGAGAGACACCAGCTTAATAAAGTTGATGAATGTGTAAAGAACATTAGACACTGGATGCTTATTAACTTCCTTCTACTCAATTCTGACAAGACAGAAGTACTTGTACTAGGACCACATGCAGCTTTCTGATTACATAGCATTCCTGGTTGGACTTTTTGTTTCATCATGTTCAGCAGTAATAGACCTTGGTGTGATTATTGACTCCAGTCTTTCATTTGAAGCTCATGTAGATAATATTACTAGGATAGGCTTCATTCATTTCAGAAATATTATTAAGATAAGAAATATGTCACTATACGATGCAGAAAAACTAGTTCATGCTTTTGTTACCTCTAGGCTGGATTATTATAATAATTATTATGTTATTATATACTAATTTTGCATTGATTATAAAATATTACTATTTACCTATAAAGCATTCATTGGTCTCATGCCACAATACCTGAGCAAACGTTTGGTCTTTTATGATCCACCATGCCTACTTTGATCAAAAGGTGCAGGCTATTTGTTGGTACCTCATAAAATGCAGGCTACACCAATTATATATATATATATATATATATATATATATATATATATATATATATATATATATATATATATATATATATATATAAAATTTTATTTAAAATCTTGACCACAAACAGTTGCCAGTTTAAGACCAAAAAAAAAAAAAATCAAAGGATAGAAAATGTAGACTGAAGCCGGTAGTTCAGATGTAGATGTACCATAAACACAACAGATCATTTAAAATGATAAATAACAAAGCCTAATATATACAGTAATATATACAATTACTATAAGTCTGTAATTATGTCTGAGGTCTGAATACTGATGTGTACAATTTTGGTATTAAATCCACACTACACATGCCTAACTCAACTCTGAATACAGCCCTGTGTCCATAAACCAGTAACTATTACATCTATGAAGCACTTAAGGCCATAAGGTCATAAGGCAAACTTCATGCAGATTGCTTAACTAGATTAAAATGCTTACAGAAGTAGACAGTGTAGGATGAGTTATTCATTAGCAACATAACAAAATGCTATCATTATGTCAAATCTCCATTCCTAGCAGTTCATTACTAACAATCACAGGGATATAATCACAGGGATATAAAGTACTGTGTGTATACAAACACCTTAACCTTGGGCTCTTGTTAAGTCTTACTCGTTCCCAAGATCTTGTGCTTACACCACTTTCCATGTTCATGCCCTGTTTATGTGTTGTGCCTTGCCTAGTCTTGTGTAGTCTTGTTAAGCCTAGTGTAGCCTGTATGTCTAACGTAAGCCTTTGATATTTACCTCTGTAGTTAAAGTTCATGTTAGCTCTATTCTGTGCTGATGCTCACATATAAGGCTTAGTTACATCTGGGAGGAGGTTATTGTTTGTCATTGTTTAGTTTTTTTCTCATGTGAAATCACAGAAAACAGTTTCTCATGTTTTCATTGCATTGGTTTCAACGTCATCTGGTTTACTGTATGATTATAAAAGTTTGAGAATTGTTTCGTTTGGTTTCACTACTGTTTCTAGTACTTATGCATTCTGTATACCTTGGTATTTATGGTGTGTCATCCTGACTTTTTCAGTTACCTTGTTCTATCTCTCACTCCTTCCTTCAAGTTCTAACAAGTTCTCAACCTCCTTATGCAATAATTGCATGAATTTTAATACTTCAGCCTTTAGCACTAATAAAAGTTCAACAGGTGTGCTTGCATATGGGTAGTTGACAAATATGCAGTAAACTTTTTTTGTAAAGCACAATTTTTGGGGGGAAAAAATCTATTTGTGTAGTGTAATGTCTAATATTTAAGAAAATATAAGGGGTCACTAACTTCAAGTTCCGTCAATTCTTTCACTGTTTTTTGAACATTCTCACTGAACTGCACTGTAAATGTGTCCTATGGTGTGACATGACATAAAAATGAAGAAAAAAAGTAATATACAAAGAACATGAGAGAGATTTATTTTCATTGTTAGACACTTATTTTCATATGGTGTTTTTTATTTATTACGAAATTATGAAGAATACCCCCCCCCCCCCGCCCCATTACCTGTTGAACTTGTTGCACTTTTTCAATAAATGCAAGTCAAACTTTGCTGTCATCCTTTCAAAACTGTTGAAAATTATACCAGTTTAAGGTGAGTAATGATTAGATCTACCCTTATGCAATATTCAAGTTTTTTTTAAATATATTTTGAGATAAAAAATAATTTTCACACTAAAGGACAGAAATTAGTGTGGGTTAAAGAGAACGTAAGAGGTATTATATTCAAGTATTTTTATTTAACCGAGTTTATATCAAAGAAGAAAGTTTTATTTCATACAAACAATATCAAACGTTTTTTTTTTTTTTTTTTTTTTTTTTTTAAATATCAATGTCCAACACTTCAGTGTAATTGGGCCCACTCATAATGGTGGTCACACTCTTGACATTATACTAACATACGGATTAAATATAGAAAATAGTCACATTTCCGCAGTCTGAAGCTATCTCAGATCATTATCTCATCTCGTGTAAATTGCACATTGATCATAATATATGCACTTTACCACGCTACTGTGTTAAACGTACATTCACGTCAGCTACCGCACAGAGTTTTATCGATAACCTCCCAGAGATATCAACTATGATTCGATCGCCGTCTGATCCCATAGAACTTGATCAGGCGACCGAATGCTTAGAGTCAATGTTCCGCTACACGTTAGATAAGGTAGCTCCACTTAAAAGAAAAATAATTAGAGAGAAAAAGCTAGCACCCTGGTATAATGATCACACACACACACCTTAAAACAGATCACTCGACAATTAGAACGTAATTGGCGTCAAACCAAATGGGTAGTATTTCAAACAGCATGGAAGGAGAGCCTCCTGAACTATAGGAAATCTCTTAGTGCGGCTAGATCAGTCTATCTCTCTACCTTAATTGAAGATAACAAAAATAATCCTAGATTCTTATTTAATACTATAGCAAAATTAACTAGGAATAAAACCACCACAGAAACAGGCACACAATCATTATATAGCAGCGATGATTTCATGAGTTTTTTTATTGGCAAAATTGAAAATATTAGACAAGAAATTCAGACTATTAATTTAAAACTAGACAATCTTACTAACCCTGTAGATAATAATAATATAGCAATATCAGATCAACGATTAGAGTGCTTTACTCCCCTTAGAGAGACTGAACTAATTTCATTAATTTCTTCTTCAAAATCATCAACTTGTATACTAGATCCCCTATCTACATGTTTCTTCAAACAGATTACTCCAGAAATAATCAAACCCCTTCTAAAAATAATAAAATCTTCCCTTAGCACTGGCTATGTACCTAAATCTTTTAAATTAGCAGTTATCAAACCCCTGATTAAAAAACCTGACCTCGACCCCTGTCAATTGTCCAGCTATAGGCCAATATCAAATCTCCCCTTTATCTCCAAGATCTTTGAAAAGGTTGTAGCAAAGCAGCTATGCTTGTACCTAAATAGGAATAACATTCATGAAATGTATCAGTCAGGATTTAGGCCTCATCATAGCACAGAGACAGCACTGGTTAAAGTGGTAAATGACTTACTGTTGGCCTCTGATCAGGGTTGGGTCTCCATGCTTGTGTTGCTTGACCTTAGTGCAGCTTTTGATACAATTGATCATTCTATTCTCCTCGATAGACTAGAAAACGTTGTTGGCATTAAGGGCGCGGCCCTCTCCTGGCTCAGGTCTTATTTGACTGATCGTCATCAGTTCGTAGATGTAAATGGTGAATTCTCTATACATACTGAGGTAAAGTTTGGTGTTCCGCAAGGTTCTGTTTTGGGCCCACTGCTCTTTTCTTTATATACAGGTGCATCTCAATAAATTAGAATGTCGTGGAAAAGTTCATTTATTTCAGTAATTCAACTCAAATTGTGAAACTTGTGTATTAAATAAATTCAATGCCACAGACTGAAGTAGTTTAAGTCTTTGGTTCTTTTAATTGTGATGATTTTGGCTCACATTTAACAAAAACCCACCAATTCACTATCTCAACAAATTAGAATATGGTGACATGCCAATCAGCTAATCAACTCAAAAAACTTGCAAAGGTTTCCTGAGCCTTCAAAATGGTCTCTCAGTTTGGTTCACTAGGTAAGCCACAAACATTCATTGCCAAAGAAGCTGGCTGTTCACAGAGTGCTGTATCCAAGCATGTTAACAGAAAGTTGAGTGGAAGGAAAAAGTGTGGAAGAAAAAGATGCACAACCAACCGAGAGAACCGCAGCCTTATGAGGATTGTCAAGCAAAATCAATTCAAGAATTTGAGTGAACTTCACAAGGAATGGACTGAGGCTGGGGTCAAGGCATCAAGAGCCACCACACACACACGTGCCAAGGAGTTTGGCTACAGTTGTCGTATTCCTCTTGTTAAGCCACTCCTGAACCACAGACAATGTCAGAGGCGTCTTACCTGGGCTAACGAGAAGAAGAACTGGACTGTTGCCCAGTGGTCCAAAGTCCTCTTTTCAGATGGGAGCAAGTTTTGTATTTCATTTGGAAACCAAGGTCCTAGAGTCTGGAGGAAGGGTGGAGAAGCTCATAGCCCAAGTTGCTTGAAGTCCAGTGTTCAGTTTCCACAGTCTGTGATGATTTGGGGTGCAATGTCATCTGCTGGTGTTGGTCCATTGTGTTTTTTGAAAACCAAAGTCACTGCACCCGTTTACCAAGAAATTTTGGAGCACTTCATGCTTCCTTCAGCTGACCAGCATTTTGAAGATGCTGATTTCATTTTCCAGCAGGATTTGGCACCTGCCCACACTGCCAAAAGCACCAAAAGTTGGTTAAATGACCATGGTGTTGGTGTGCTTGACTGGCCAGCAAACTCACCAGACCTGAACCCCATAGAGAATCTATGGGGTATTGTCAAGAGGAAAATGAGAAACAAGAGACCAAAAAATGCAGATGAGCTGAAGGCCACTGTCAAAGAAACCTGGGCTTCCATACCACCTCAGCAGTGCCACAAGCTGATCACCTCCATGCCACGCCGAATTGAGGCAGCAATTAAAGCAAAAGGAGCCCCTACCAAGTATTGAGTACATGTACAGTAAATGAACATACTTTCCAGAAGGCCAACAATTCACTAAAAATGTTTTTTTTTATTGGTCTTATGAAGTATTCTAATTTGTTGAGATAGTGAATTGGTGGGTTTTTGTTAAATGTGAGCCAAAATCATCACAATTAAAAGAACCAAAGACTTAAACTACTTCAGTCTGTGGCACTGAATTTATTTAATACACGAGTTTCAGAATTTGAGTTGAATTACTGAAATAAATGAACTTTTCCACGACATTCTAATTTATTGAGATGCACCTGTATGCTACCTCTGGGTCAAATTATTCGTAAACATGGAATTAGCTTCCACTGTTATGCTGATGACACACAATTGTATGTTTCAACAAAGCCAGATAACAGACAACAGTTTAATAAAGTCAAAGAATGTGTAAAGAACATTAGACAGTGGATGCTTATTAACTTCCTCTTACTAAATTCTGACAAGACAGAAGTACTTATACTAGGACCACATGCAGCTAGAAGTAAGTTTTCTGATTACATAGTAACTCTGGATGACCTTTCTGTTTCATCATGTGCAGCAGTAAAAGCCCTTGGTGTGATCATTGACTCTAGTCTTTCATTTGACGCCCATGTAGATAATATTACTAGGATAGCCTTCTTTCACCTCAGAAATATTGCTAAGATAAGAAATATATTGTCACTACATGATGCAGAAAAATTAGTCCATGCTTTCATCACCTCTAGCTTGGATTATTGTAATGCCTTACTGTCTGGATGTTCCAGTAGGAGCATAAACAAGCTCCAGTTAGTCCAGAATGCAGCTGCAAGAGTCCTTACAAGAATTAGAAGATATGACCACATCACCCCTATCTTATCCACACTGCATTGGCTCCCAGTGAAATCCCGCATTGATTACAAAATACTACTATTGACTTATAAAGCGCTAAATGGCTTCGCGCCACAGTACCTAAGTGAACTTTTGGTCTTTTATGATCCGCCACGCCTACTTCGATCAAAAGGCGCAGGCTATTTGTCAGTACCTCAAATAGTGAAGGTTACAGCAGGGGGAAGAGCCTTCTCTTACAAAGCCCCACAGTTATGGAACAGCCTTCCAATTAGTGTTCGGGACACAGTCTCAGTGTTTAAGTCCAGGCTGAAAACATATTTGTTTAATCAAGCCTTTCATGAAGTTTTTTTTTTTTTTTTCCCCTTAGGTAAAGGGTGTTGTGGTGAACTGGGATGTCTGGATGCTGTCACCCCCCCATCTTCAGGCGTCCACCAAGGTTTGTTGGTGGTGGGGTGGCTGGCCGCCTTGTCCCAGGGAGCCCTCATGTCTGTGTTACCTTCTGGCTCTCCCTTTTAGTTATCCTGTCATAAGCTAGTCTTGCCAGAGTACCTGCTTTCACTTACGCAAAGTACATTGTCCTTAACCATTACGGGACAATAATCATACCTAATGATCGATCTCTCTCTCTCTCTCTCTCTCTCACACACTCTCTCGCTTTCTCTCCCTCCCCTTCTGTCGAGCTTCACATGATACTCCTGAGATGCCAGTGATCCCGACCCCTTCTGCTCTCTGGACCTGCCCGATCCATCCTGGTGCCCTACTTCTGGTTGGAGACCTCATCAATTGAGGTCACATGATGCTGCTGAGGATGGCCCCACATGGTGCAGCCTAAAGATCATTGAGATTACAGTGGTGAAGTTCAACAAAACAGACTTCATATAAAAACTATAATGAATTTTCATGGTCTCACAACTGCCACTCTGACCGTGTTGTACTGGTACATTTATAGAAGGGATTTATTTATTTATAATCGCACTATCCGGTGTCACCCAGATGAGGATGGGTTCCCTTTTGAGTCTGGTTCCTCTCAAGGTTTCTTCCTCATATCATCTCAGGGAGTTTTTCCTTGCCACCGTCGCCGCTGGCTTGCTCATTGGGGATAAATTCATAAATTTAAAATCTATGTCCTGAATTTATATACTTCTGTAAAGCTGCTTTGGGACAATGTCCATTGTTAAAAGCGCTATACAAATAAACTGAACTTGAACTTGAACTTCAATCCAGTTGAATTTCATGCTTGTCTGCATTTTGGAGGACAGAAAGTCGGACATCTCTGGGAGATTGCAAATCATTGCCACTCTGTACGTGCATGTCGGCCATTTGTTTGCCTGCACCCCCAACACCATCCGGTGCTCCTTTGCCATGTGACCTTTCCGAGTAATTCCAGGTTAGATGTTTGAATCCCATTGTAAAGGGAACTGTGCTCATCAGGTAACAGTTGGTTTTATTTCGGTATTGTGTTACTGGTCCATCGCTGATGACATGCAATGTGTGAATGTCTCTGAAATGTTTAGATTTTACATCTTCCAGAATAGGTTTGATGTGCGCCCAGACAGCTCTCTCGTCATGCCTTAAGGGTGGTGACAGAGTTGTATAGCTCTGGGATCCTTGCGATGTGTATGCAACTGCAGTATGGATAGTAACTTGTTGGCGATTTCCCCCAGAATGAAAGGCCTGGATTTCTGAATTAAGCTTGCATCCATAATTCTCTGGAAAGTCTATGTGTAGGACCATTTCATTTTCAGCAACCCTTTCTTTAATTTCCCTAAATTTTTCAGCCTGGTGTAGCCAGTTGTACTGGTGACTTCCAACTGATTCCAGCTCATGCCTGAACTCCTCAACCAGTTGTTCAACAGTGCCACACTTTGTTTTCTTGATCCAGTTCTTGTAGACAGTCACATCCTCTCTTTGCCATTGTTCCCATCTTGCAGCATCAAGGGGATTTTGTTTGACTAGTTGAATCTCAACATAAGAGCATTTTGTGCATTTCCTGTACATGCATTTTTTGTTTTCAGCATTGCATGTAATTCCTTTGAGCAGCAATGACAAGCTTCATGTTTGAATTATGCCCCTGCGTGCCATGCTATCAATGAGGAGCTGTATATTTTCATGCTGATAGCAAAGTGTGTTGCGGTCAGTTGCTTTAGCCTCTGTGATGTAAAATATGTCTCTCTCTCTCTACACATATTATATATATATATATAATATATAGGAGGCAGGGTGCCAAGAAAATCTGTCACGGGAAGCAGGTAAGCTGCGGCTTATATACTCCTGCTCGCGGGCTGTGATTTGTCAGATTAAAATTGACATGCTCCTACTGAACCTCTGTTAATTATCATTTATTTTCATGACACTATATAGCAGTATCATCATACATCATCATCACTATAACAATACAAATGTTCTGCAAAAACAGCAGAAAGTAGTTTAATTATTGCAATTAAAACATTGAAAATGGTAAGAAAATAAAAATTAAAAAATGAATAAAAATGAGTTAAACAAATTTTGTTTAATTATCTAAAATGCTTCTTTAAGAGACCTTGTCCTTTTGAGTGACATGTTTGTCATCTGGTGTGACAGTACAGCTGTCACACCAGAGGACATTTTCTGTCACACCAAAGGATGTTTCAGCCTTTTGTGTGAGATAATGACCTTGCTATTCTTAGCTAACATGTCATTAGCAGTTAGCAAGACACATTTGCACAATTTTCCATAATTATGCAGTTTAACATAGTTTTTAGTAAAAAAAAATAAATAAGATCAAATCACATCTAGGAATGTCACACTAACGGACAACAAATCAAACACTTTTAGAGCTTTGAAACAAGTTAAATAGTTGAACAATTTAGAGTCAAACACTTATCATGTGAACATGTCCTGGCCTTCACAGGGGGCTTCAGTAACATGATCTTGAATGGGGTTATTCAACTAAATAAAGTCATCTGTGGAATTGCCCGATTTAAAATGAGGATATGGTGTCACACCAGAGGACATGGTTTTCAGTGACAAAATGTATCAACTTTCTACGCTTTTAGAAATATATGGATGAAAAAACTAATTGCCATTTATTAAAATAGACACTTGCAGAATTATGCCAGTGTTATTTATCAACATTTTTATGCTTTTCAGTTTAATTTATAAACGTTAGAATTTAGTGAACCTTGCTTGAGACAGTCACACCATATGACAATTTTGAGATTTGGCTCAAAAAATTTTTAAATCTAATGACAATGCAGTTTGTATAACAACAGGTCAATGTAAAACAAAGAAATGTTTAATCATTTAATGCATTTTTAAATGATGAGAATACTATTTATTAATTTTTATCTTGTGTGACAGCAAAAATGTCATGTCACGTCAACAACGCATATACAGTGGGTATAGAAAAGAATCACCCCCTTTAAAAATAATCACATTTTGTTGCTTTTCAGCCTGAAATGAAAACGGACACAGTTTTTGTTTTATCCAGCTGTATTTACTCAGTGCAACTTGTAACATCCAAGTGAAAGATATAACTCCAACATGTCAGGGAAAAAAAAAAAGAAAAAAAAAAAAAATCACTGAGTTGGAAAAACTCTTGCTTTAATTTGCCTTAATGTTTTAATTACAGCCTTTAGTCTGCTGGGATATGTCTCTACTAACTTTGCACATCTAGACTTTGCAGTATTTGCCCACTCTTCTATGCAGAACTGCTCAAGTTCAGTTAAATTTGATGGTGACTGTTTGTGGACTGCAGTCTTCAAGTCATTCCACAGATTTTCAATGGGGTTTAAGTCTGGGCTCTGACTAGGCCATGCAAGGACATTCACCTTTTTCTCCTTCAACCACTGTGTGGTCAGTTTTGCTGTGTGCTTTGGGTCATTGTCATGTTGGAAGGTAAATCTTCTTCCCATTGACAACTTTCTGGCAGAGGGCAGCAGATCTTCCTCAAGAATTTGACGGTATTTTGTACTTTTCATGCTAGGCTAATCAAAATGACCATACATTAGCTACACCTTATTGAGTTTACAAATCATTTTTAGGAGGGGGTGATCCTTTTTCCAACTCAGTGATTCTGTTTTTTTAATTTTTTTATTTTTTTCCTGACATGTTGGTGTTATATCTTTCACTTGGATGTTATAAGTTACACTGAGTAAATACAGCTGGATAAAACAAAAACTGTGTCCGTTTTCATTTCAGGCTGAAAAGCAACAAAATGTGATTATTTTAAAGGGGGTGATTCTTTTCTGTATGTCTGTATGCGTGTGTGTGTGTGTGTGTGTGTGTGTGTGTGTGTGTGTGTGTGCGCGTGTGTGCGTGCACCATGTGGGGATTGCACAAGGTTAGCCTAAAGAAAGAAGAAAGGAGTGCAGTTGCATTTTTTGAAGGAATTTTATGGTGTGCAAATGTTACCCGCTTTGGCTTTAAAAATGTACCTGTAGTGTGGATATTTTAACTGGAAATGTGCATATAGTGTATCTTTATAGTAAAAGCTAATTAAATGTACAAGAGCTGTCCTTAAGGTCCAATTGTGTACTTAAATCATTTTAAAGGTACACTACTTTCACGTTACCATGTAATAGATACATACTAAAGGTAGAAGAGATGCCCCATTGATGGAACCACCCCAGAGAAAACTGTGCTAAAAAATAAAAATTAAAAAAAACCCAACAACAACAACAATAAAAACGATCACGGAAAATCTAATGATTTCCACTATACCATTACAAACCATCAGCTGTTAACCATTAAAACCATTACCAAGTGGATTCCATTATGTAGCAAGACATTAAGGACGTAATTCCTTAATGGTATCCACTAGACATAACATGCCACCAACAGAAGGCAACAAATGACCAGTAAAAACCTTTACAATTTCCATTAAAACTAATACAATTCCCATTATAACCATTAAAACCATTACAAATTCTATGAGGGTTTCTATCAGGGAAGGCAAGGTACAGTTTAGTAGAGAAGCACTGCAAGCAAATAAAATACAAACCGTAAAGCATAGCCAACTAAATTATTATGTTTATACACGTTGAGAACAAAAGGACAAAAAGTAAACAATTACTGGCGAAGCCTACAGTGTTTCTGTGTCTGCTACATGCGACAATAAAAGGCTACAGAAGTGGCGCCGGTGTAACGACTTGTATCATCCTGAATTGTCGGCTATCAAAGAGTTGTTTGTGGCTTAGACCTACTCTGTGCAGCCAAACGGTTTAGAAAAGAGGTCATTAGCATTCCAAACAACCATCAGCATCGGAAGTAATTGCAAGCGAAATTAACGCATCTCCTGTACGACTCATTAAAGTTCTTGATTTTTCCCTGCTGAAGTTCGTTCACATGAACAGCTATTCGCAGAAACGATTCCCATCACCGAGCAATGTCTTGCACAATATGTCTAATCAGGCATGAACTTCTCGTGGCCTGAAGTCTGCACAATTACCCGCGTGTATCTTCAGGAATGTAGCAGCGCAGAAAAAAAAAAAAATACCTCGGCGATATTTTCTAAAAGTGAGTTCGAATGAATGAACACCTACCTTCGCAAGGTCCTCGTTATCCCGCTTTTCATACGGCTATGACTGTGCGTTTCACCCGGTGGTGCGTGAATGCTCTTATAATGCCGGGTGAAGCGCGCGCACAGACAAAACCCGCTATGCATAATGAGGGCGCATCTAAAGCGCGAGCTCCTCCTACTGCTGAACAGAGCACCTCCTGCTTTTCACTCACAAGAGTTATACACTCACCGTCCACTTTATTAGGAACACCTGTGCAACATTCATGCAGTCATCTAACCATTCAATCTTGTGGCAGCAGCAAAATGCATAAAGTTGATAGATTAACGTTCACATCAAACATCAGAATGGGGGGGGGGGGAGTGTGATCTCTGTGGCTTTAACCGTGGCATGATTGTTGACACCAGATGACCTGGGCACAGTTGTTCAGAAGTAATCTGATTGGCTATCGGATTGGATCTAATCTTGAAAATGGGTTGTTCAAAAAAAAAAAAAAAAAAAAGATTCAGATTTGATCATGTAATCCAATCTTGTTTTTGATCTGGATGAAACCTTCAGTATGTGGTGTTCAAAAATGTTTAGGAGTATTGGGATACCTATCATCCAAAAAATCAGGATTATCCTGATCCCAGCAGAAGGGTAGATTCGGGAGGTTTTCAGGAACAAAATGTAATAAAACTTGGTCAAATAAAACAACATTTATATTATGTACTATATACATTCATTTTGCACTTGATTTGTTTAACCGTTACAGTGATAGTAGATAAAGTATACATTAGGCTACCAATTAATCCTTTCAGTACAGTAAAAAAGAAAAAAAATGATATTAAACAATATCATTTAATATTATTTAATTATTTATAATTAAATGATATGATATTAAATAATAGCATATCATTTAATATAATTTAAATATAAATAATTAAATAATCCCCCAAACAGCTGTCAATATCAAACAAAAATAATATATTTAATTTTAACTGTCATTTGTCACTGTATATTAATTACAAGGACACAATCATCAGAGATGAACCAGTCAAAAGTAGTTTCTAACAACTGCATCCCTTATTGCTCTCCACACATGAAGAACTCTGAACATTCTTATTTTGTTAACTATTGGACATTTAGACTTTTTATGATTTAAAACATTTTCTGCCTCTTCAAATAGAAGCACTTAAAGTGACCCCATGCTGGCTAATCTACCTGTTGTTCTTTGCATAGCTAGTAGCCTACATTGTGATATGTAGTCCGATTTAGAGCACTAGTAATCCGGATTTGGTAATCTTGAAAGGTTTGTATCTGGATCAGGGTGATCCAATCCAATGTTGCTTTGAAAAAACAGCACAAAAGTAAGATGGATTACTTGATCCTGGATAGCAAAACATGGGATTGTCAAATCCGGATCATTCTGATCCAGATTATACTTTTTGAACAACTGGGCCCTGGTTTGAGTTTTTCAGGAACTGCTGATCTCCTGGGATTTTCACACACAACAGTCTCTAGAGTTTATACAGAATGGTGCAAAAATCCTGTGTGTGGAGGGTCTGCAGGCTGAAACACCTTGTAGATGAGAGAGATCAGAGGAGAATGATCAGACTGGTCTGACCTGACACTCAAATAAGCACTCTTTACAACCATGGCAGAAAAACATCTCAGAACACACAACACATCAAACATTGAGGTGGATGGACAACAACCCAAACTGGACAGTAAACAACTGGAAAAAAAGACCATGTAATTTTTTTCTTCTTCTAATTTTCAACTACCCAGTTTGGGTGAGTCTGTGCCCATGATAGGTCTTCTGCTGTTGTAAACCATCCTACTCAAGGTTCGAGGTTTTGTGCATGCTGAGATGCTTTTCTGCTCACCAGGGTTGTAAAGAGTGATCATTTGAGTTACTAAATCCTTCCCAGCAGCTTGAACCAATCTGGCCATTTTCCTCTGCCCTCTCTTATCAACAAGGTGTTTCCACCCACAGAACTGTTGCTCACTCAATGTTTACTTGTTTTTTTGCACCATTCTGTGTAAACTCTACAGAGAAAATCCCAGGAAATCTACAGTTTCTGAAATCCTCAAACCAGCCGTTCTGGTACCAACCTCCAGAACCTCTAGTACCAACCTCCATGCCACAGTTAATTCAAAGAGATCACACTTTTCCCCATTCTGATGTGTGCTGTGAACATTAACTGAAGCTCTTGACCTGTATCTGCATGGGAAACACATAGTGGCAAAGTGGACACCATCCACCTCAGTGAATTTGTCTTCTTGACTGTAACAACTTCACAGTTGCAATCAAAATTATTCAACCCTCTGAATAGAATCCCTCACAACAGCATAAATATGCAAAACAGGTGTTGTCTCAAGCACACTTGATGCAACTAATCAAGGGCTTCATTAGTTGTACCAGGTGTGCTTGAGCTGGAATACATGAAATATCTGAACTGGCTAGGGGCAGAAAATACATGAAATACCTGGACGGGGCAGAAAAAGGAAGTTACCAATGGCTGCAACCAGATTTCTGAGAAGGCAGATTGTGAAAAACCCTCGAGTGACTGCAAAATACCTGCAGCAAGACTTGGTGCCAACAGAGATGGATGCGAGATGGATTCATTGAAGTATCAGGAAATCCTAGGAGAAAATGTCAAGCTGTCTGTGAGGAAGCTGAAGCTTGGGCGTCACTGGACCTTCCAACAGGACAATGATCCCAAGCATACCTCAAATTCCACCAAGGCTTGGTTGCAGAAGAAGTCCTGGAAGATTTTACAGGGCCATCACAGTCACCTGAGTTGAACCCCATAGAAAATGTCTGGTGGGGTTTGAAGAAGGCGATTGCAGCACGCAAACCCAAGAACATTACTGAACTGGAGGCCATTGCTCATGAAGAATGGGCTAAGATTCCTCAGGAACGCTGCCAGAAGCTGGTGTCTGGCTATGCATCTCACTTGCAGCAGGTCATAACAACAAAAGGGTTAAAACTAAGTACTAAAGATGCTTGCCATGAAGGGGTTGAATAATTTTGAAACTGGAGGTCATTATAAGTTGCATTTTCAACTGAATTTGGGGAAACCACTTGAAGCATATGTTGTGTTGAAATATTTCAATTGCTTTTGTTTGATTTGTTCATTGCAAACAGCTGAAAGTCTGTAAATTTAGACAATAAACCTGATTTGCAATTTGGGTTGAATCATTTTGATTGCAACTTTATGTCCTGAAGTGAGTGTAGGTGCACCAGAAGGTCCTCCGCTATTATTTCACGAGACAGAGATGATAAATACAACCCCTGGCAAAAATTATGGAATCACCACACATAGAGGATGTTCACCTGGGTTTTTTTTTTTTTTTACTTCGTAGCAAATAAACAAATCACAGATATGACAATTTTTTTGTTTAATAGCTGAAAATTCTGGCTTTGTGAAACATACCTCAAACAAGTTAAATGAAATCATTTTAAAGGGATCATATGATGATTTTAAGTTCATTATTTTGTTTATTGGGTATAATAGAATAGGTTAACATGCTTTAATGTTCAAAAAACACATTATTTTTCCACATACTGTACATTATTGCACTACCTCTATTCCCAGTCTGTCTGAAACGCTCTGATCGAGTTCCGGTTTCTCCAAAGCCCCTCCTTCCGAAAAGCCCAGAATGCACTGATTGGCCAGCTGACCCATTGCGTTGTGATTGTTCTGTAAAGGGCATTATCAGAGTAATGCTATTGTTGTTAGAGGGACCTATTTGGATGTAACACAGGATGCAGAATGTGAGTTCAGTAGTAAATATGTAGTTGAGTACTGCATGACTGTCTCTCTTTTGTTATTATAAGTTAGCTAACACAACATGGTGTCAAAAGCAACGGAGAAGTAAACCTGAAAGATTAATAATAAAAGGTCATGATGGAAAAAATATGAGAGAAGGGCCAGCTCTGCCAGGCAAGTTCGATTTCACAAATGCCATTGAATGGCCAAGATGGATGAAACACTTTGAGCGTTATAGGATTGCGTCAGGATTTGATAAGCAATCACAGGAATATCAGGTGAACACTTTCATGTATGCGGCAGGAGATGATGCCGAAAATATTCTGTATGTGCTACCCCTAACTGATGCGCAAAAGAAATCGTATGCTGCAGTAATGGAAACATTTAATAAGCACTGTGTTAGCAAGCGGAATATCATATTTGAAAGAGCTCAGTTCATCAAACGAAACCAAGAACCGAGGGAGAGTATAGAGTCGTTCATCATGGCTGTTCATTCACTTGCGGAACAATGTGATTTTGGGACCCTAAAAGAAGATTTGATAAGGGACCGAATAGTGGTCGGCATACGTGATGCTAAACTGTCAGAAAGCTTACAGTTAGACACAGACTTGACCTTAGAGAAAGCTATAACGATTGTAAGACAGAGCACAGCAGTGAAGAAGCAACAGCCGATACTGCGTAGTGCAGAGCTGCCAACAGGACATGTTGAGACAATACACAAAAGGGACAGAAGAGCGCAAAAGCTACTTAAAAAGACAGAGCACCAGCAAACAGGATGTGGTAGATGCGAGAACTTAAAAAAATAACACCACTGGAAAGACTGCCCAGCTCATGAGACTGACTGCAGGAGATGTCATCATAAGGGACATTTTGCAAAAAAATGCAGGTCAGCTGGGGGTGTAAATAACATCACAGAGGGGCAAGCAGAGAGCAATGATGACAGGTATTTTGCTTTCCTTGGAGAAGTGTACCCACAGGGGGCTGATGGGTGGAATGAACTCATTGGGCTGAATGGGGAAAAGACTGTGTTCAGATTAGACACAGGAGCTGCTGTTACAGCAATTCCAAGCAGCAGCTTCTCCACAAAGAAACACAGGGTTCTGTAGCTGTCAAACAAAATGTCCTGTTTGGACCAGGAAACTACAGACTGGATGTCAAAGGACGATTTAAAGGTCAGTTAAGCATAAAGAACAAAAAGACAGCACAGGACATATATGTGGTTGTTGGATTGTACAAGCCCCTATTAGGTCTCCCCAGGATTGAAGCCCTCACATTAATACAGCATCTCCGCACAGTGCAAATACAACAGGAGGATATTAAAGCCAGATACCCTTCAGTTTTTTCAGGTTTGCGTAAATTAAAGGAGCCATACAAAATTGAGTTAGAGCTAGGCGTGGTCCCGTATGCCCTGTCATCCCTATGCCGGGTGCCCCTGCCTATGAGAGAAAAGGTGTTGGTAGAGCTGAAACGTATGGAGGACATGGGGGTGATTTCGAAGGTGACACAACCCACCCCATGGTGTGCTGGCATGGTCATTGTACCCAAGGCTCAAGGGAAGATATGGCTGTGCATTGATTTGACTCACCTAAATAAGTGGGTGCAGAGAGAAAGACATATCCTCCCAGCGGTAGACCAGACACTCGTAATGCTTGCGGGAGCTAAAGTCTTCACAAAGCTGGACGCAACTTCCAGCTTCTGGTAACTTCCATTGTCGGAGGAAAGCTCACTCCTCACGATGTTTTTCACCCCATTAGGAAGACATGCATTCAACCATCTACCATTTGGGATTTTGTCGGTCCCAGAACATTTTCAACGACACATGTCGCAGATGTTGGAAGACTGTAATGGTGTTGTGCGTCACGTTTACGACACAGTGGTTTACGGTGAGGATATGCAGCAATGCAATGAGAGATTGGAAGATGAAGGATTGACGCTGAATGAGAAATGTGTGTTTGCGTCAGATAATATAAGGTTTGTGGGATACTGCATCACAGCAGACGGGGTCACACCAGAACCTGACAAAGTCAGAGCGATCATAGAGATGCCTGATCCAACCGGGGTGAAAGGAGTGAGGAGAGTAATGGGAATGCCCAATTATCTAGGCAAATTTTTACCCCATCTTACATCATACACCCACCCACTCAAAGATCTGGCACTAGGTAACACCACAAAAGGAGACATTCCAGAAATTGAAGACAGAACTGAGTTCACCACACGTACTGGCTTCATACTCACCATCAGAAGAGACATGTGTTTCAGCTGACACTGCATCTTTTGGCCTGAGTCCTGAGTCAAAACCAGACAGATGGAACATGGAAACCAGTTGTATTCATCTCTAGAGGACTCAATGAGGCTGGAAAACATAATGCTCAAATTGAGAAGGAAGCCCTAGCAGTTACATGGGCATGTGAATGTCTGTCATTCTACCTCCTCAGTCTGAAGTTTATTGGAGACAGATCACAAGCCACTTCTGCCACTGCTGATCACCAAAGCGCTAGATGAGCTCCCTCCACGAATACTGCAGTTTCGACTAAGGCTTTTGAAGTTCTCTTTTAACACTGTACATGTGCCTGGTAGGCAATAACCACTGACATTATCTAGAGCTTCAGTTAAGCACATTCACACAAGCTGAAAAAGAAAACGAGAGTGAAGTTAAAGTGTTTGTGGATGCAGTAATTCAAAGCCTTCCTGCAACAGAAGAAAGGTGGAATGAGATAAGTAAGAAACAGAAGGCGGACCCTATCTGTGCCAAGATTATACAATACTGTGAGAGGAAGTGGCTGGAGAAACATGCCCTACCACCAGAGCTGGGGCCTTATTGGCCTGAAAGAGAAAACCTCAATGTGGCTGGAAAGCTGCGTCTCAGGGGCCAAAGAACTGTGATACCCCATGGTATGAGACAAGAAATCCTCCACAGTATACATGAAGGACATCAAGGGATTGTCAAATGCAGAGCGATCCCAGTCCGTGTGGTGGCTGGGATTGCCTGTACATATCAGTCAGCTGGTGGAAAGCTGCAGTATATGTTCACAGTATAGAGTAGCACACAGAGAGCCTTTGTTGACCACACCAACACCAGAGTGATCATGGCACAGATTTATTTTTCTGGGAGAAGAATACATATATTCTTGTTGTGGATTATTTCTCATGCTACATAGAAGAAGCAGGTTTAAATGTCACCACAACCAACACTGTTATTGTGGATTCAGGAAAGGGGGAGGAGAGAAAACAAAAGCTTTGCTGACCTATCGTGCCACTCCTTTGGAAAATGGTTACTCCCCAGCACAACTTCTAATGGGGAGACAATTGCACACTACAATACCACAGCTTCCAACACAGTTACGCCCTCGATGGTCAAACATCAAAAAGTTCAGGAAGAAAGAGAAGAAAGCAAAAGAGAATCAACAACGTCAGTATGATTTGCGACACAGAGCACGACCCTGGCCAACCCTGCAGCCCGGGGAAAAGGTATGGCTGCCAAGAGAGAAACCATAAGGAACAGTCATTGGTCAAGCAAAAACAACTAGGTCTTACATTATACACACTGATGAAGGACAGATTAGGAGGATTCGCACACACATGCGTGCAGTTGACCTGCCTCTTCATCTAACAATTGGCAGTTACAAGAGGGACAAACCCTGACCCGAGTAACATTGACACAAATGTTCATAATACTAGGGAGAGGATCAATTCTGGAGAGACATGGGTTTCCCTTCGCGCGGTACTCCGGAGCATTCAGCATGCGTGACCTTTCATTGACTTTGTTTATGCTGGCACGTGTGATTTGTTTTGGTTTCTGTCCTGTCTCCACCCCTGTTCTGTTATTGGTTGCTTCCTAATGTCTCAGCTGTTGTGTGTTATCCTCTTTGATTAGTGAGTGTATTTAAACCCCCATGATTCATTGTCTCGATGCGAAGTATTATGAGTTTCTGTGTTTTCCGCCAGACCCATACTAAGCCTTTGATCTTGTTTCTCGTTTACTGGTTTTTGATCCTGTTTTCGTCCTCATGTTTATTGATTCCTGTTTCACCTAGTTTAGCCTGTTTACCAATCGCCTGACCCCTCGCCTGTTTTTGACCACAATTTTTGCCTTACATTTTGGATTTGTCTGCCTCTTTCTCAGTAAAGCTCTTAACTGCATTTGCATCCGTCCCAATCCCATTACATGACAGAATACTTCACCCGCAAAATGGATGCAGCAGGAGAGCGAAGCGAGCGTCATTTTCTCCAGTGTCAGTTCTATTTTGAGAGCCTCTTAAACCCCAAACCCGAAGAGAAGCAGTGGCTGGGGTTCCTGTTATCCCGGTTCATCGGTCCGGCTCGCCAGTGGGCGGTGCTTCTGATCGGCTCAGGCAACTTCGCCCTAGGAAGCATGGCAGAGTTCATCGATGACCTTAAATATAATTTAGAAAATTTTTTTGGAGAGGACCAGTCTGGCGGACAAACCTGCAAGGCCTTTCATCACATACTATGAGCAGGCCGACGTGGCGGCCTCTACAGCCCAGCTCCATTCCCAAGCATACACGACCGAGGACTGTAGGAAAGAAGCCAAGTTACGGTGTCCCACATGTGTTGAACTTGAGATACAAGGATCATATTACTGCTCTCAGGATTGTTTCAAGGGCAGTTGGCATACCCACAAATGGCTCCATAAGAGAGCGAGGGCAGAGCGCCAGCCAGAGGTCAACGTGGCGACCTCATCTCCTGAGCTCCAGCCTGAGACCAATGAAGTGGTCTCCCCAGCAGAGCTCCAGCCAGAGGTCAACAAGGTGACCTCATCTTCTGAGTTACAGCCAGAGACC
The DNA here is from genome assembly GCA_023630585.1 of Cranoglanis bouderius. Classification (NCBI taxonomy): domain Eukaryota; kingdom Metazoa; phylum Chordata; class Actinopteri; order Siluriformes; family Cranoglanididae; genus Cranoglanis; species Cranoglanis bouderius. Next base: position 11,164,997 of record CM042572.1, read on the forward strand.
AACCAAGTGGTCTCCCCGGCAGAGCTCCAGCTTGAGGTCAACAGGGCAACCTCATCTCCTGAGCTCCAGCCAGAGACCAACGAAGTGGTCTCCCTGGCAGAGCTTCAGCCTGAGGTCAATGTGGCGACCATAAACCCAGAGCTCCATCCTGAGACCCACAAAGGGGTCTCCCCTGCAGAGCTGCAGCCAGAGGCTGGTGATAATGTAGTAGATTTCTAAAATTGTAGCAGTAATGTGATTAAGGTTAAAATGATCAGGAATGTGTTTCAGAGATACCAGGTGAACTAAAACTGGTTATCTAAACTGTGTTTAATTACAGTATTCCTCAGGGCATGTTTGGTATCATTTGTATCCATATATCATGGTGAACAATGTGGTGATATCATAAATATCATATAGTTTAGGAAATAACATTTACAATATATGTTGTAATATGTGCTCTTTACACACACACACACACACACACACACACACACACACACACACACACACACACACACAGGCACCCCCTGGTTTGCATGAACTCATTCTCGGGAACTTAATTAACATACAGTTCCTTAAAGTGAGAGAACCCTGCCATAAAACACCATGGGGTCCACCCTGCCATAAAACACCATGGGGTCCACCCTGCCATAAAACACATTGTTTCATCTCCATTTGGTATACTGGTCACTATACATTTCAAAGAGGCTCAAGGGTATAAGAGGATCTGCTTGGTAGAGAGAAAAGGGGGGAGCTTATAACATCAGAAGCTTATAACAGAAAAGCTTATAACATCAGGGAGGCTTGTAACATCCGAAGGGCCTTTTGCCACAGATGCTTTTACCACCCTGCATCTGAGGTTCATGACACTGACTGTAATCTTGTAAGTGATTCTTGTCTCTATTTTATGTATCTTTATCTCATATTAAATCCATTTGTTATTCTATTTCTAAATACTCTGTGCCTATGTTTGGTATTCTTATTATGAATAACTTCTTAAACTAAAAGTGTATAATACGTTAGACACGTTCAAGGTCAACCTCTGACAAGCCAAAAGTAAAGGCTAATACTTGTAAGTTTAAACAGAACCTCTGACAAGTAAAATAGGAAAGGCCTAGGCTTGCACGTTGATAGAAACCTCTGAGCTAACAAAATAATGGTTTAATAAAGAAGCTATATGAAAGTCTCTGACGTAGGAACGTCATTTTAATGAAAGCTTCGCTCGAAGCTGCTTAGGAGTAAATATTAGCAGAACACTGAATGCTAACAATTCTAGCACTAACTAGAAGATTATTCTAATGGAGTCAGATAATCAATTAAATGGAGTCAGATATTTAAATCATATATTAAAACACGCATTAACCTTCGCTGCACCTATTTCCGTCGTTGGTTATAGGAGAGCAGTAGGCTAAGTAATTAACTATATATATTTTAGCCCTACAATAAGGCGGCCTCCCAAGTGAAGTTCCAGACTGAGGCCGACAAGGCGGCCTCCCAAGCAATGTTCCTGTCTGAGGTCGACGAGATGGCCCACCAAGTTGTGCTCACGCCTGAGGCCAACGAGGTGGCCCACCAAGTTGTGCTCACGTCTGTGAGTGACGAGATGGCCCACCATGTTCTGCTCACACCTGAGGCCCACGAGGCGGCCCACCAAGTTCTGCTCATGCCTGAGTCCGACAAGACAGCCCACCATGCTCTGCTCATGCCTGAGACCGACGAGATGGCCCAACAAGTTCTGCTCATGCCTGAGACCGACATCATTCGCGAAAGTGATGAGGGGCTTATTATGGGTAGGATTCAGTCATAGACAATACCGCAGTATATTTTATCACAGAACTTTTCCAAACTTGCAGTATCCATGACATGGGTGTTCACTGCATCACTGCACTACTTAATGGATCCTACTGTTGTGTTAATCGGAATGACCTTCTGGATTATTATCCCATGTCAAAGTACACAGTGTTTGATATGTCTGTAATAGTTCTCCATCATTCTTTGGTCTCAATTTAGAGCAATGTCCACATTAGCTGGAGAATTGAGGGAAATCATCATCAGGACTTTGCCGGCAAATAATGAGAACAACACACAGCTTTTGATTGACAGACTTGTAGACTCTGGATTGGAATCCAAAGAAGATCTTCAGTTTGTTCAACAACATGACATTAGTGGCATACAGTGGGAGAAAAAAGTATTTGATCCCCTGCTGATTTTGTATGTTTGCCCACTGACAAAGAAATGATCAGTCTGTAATTTTAATGGTAGGTGTATTTTAACAGTGAGAGACAGAATAACAACAAAAAAATCAGAAAAACACAATTAAAAAAATTTTATAAATTAATTTGCATTTTAATGAGTGAAATAAGTATTTGACCCCTTCGACTTAGTACTCGGTGGCAAAACCCTTGTTGGCAATCACAGAGGTCAGACATTTCTTGTAGTTGGCCACCGGATTTGCACACATCTCAGGAGGGATTTTGTCCCACTCCTCTTTGCAGATCCTCTCCAAGTCATTAAGATCTCGAGGCTGACGTTTGGCAACTCGAACCTTCAGCTCCCTCCACAGATTTTCTATGGGTCTAAGGTCTGGAGATTGGCTAGGCCACTCCAGGACCTTAATGTGCTTCTTCTTGAGCCACTCCTTTGTTGCCTTGGCTGTGTGTTTTGGGTCATTGTCATGCTGGACGCTCCACGACCCATTTTCAATGCCCTGGCTGAGGGAAGGAGGTTTTCACCCAAGATTTGATGGTACATGGCCCCGTCTATCATCCCTTTGATGCAGTGCAGTTGTCCTGTCCCCTTAGCAGAAAAACACCCCCAAAGCATAATGTTTCCACCTCCATGTTTGATGGTGGGGATGGTGTTCTTGGGGTCATAGGCAGCATTCCTCCTCCTCCAAACACGAGTTGAGTTGATGCCAAAGAGCTCGATTTTGGTCTCATCTGACCACAACACTTTCACCCAGTTCTCCTCTGATTCATTCAGGCAAACTTCAGACGGGCCTGTACATGTGCTTTCTTGAGCAGAGGGACCTTGCGGGCGCTGCAAGATTTCAGTCCTTCACGGCGTAGTGTGTTACCAATTGTTTTCTCGGTGACTATGGTCCCACCTGCCTTGAGATCATTAACAAGAGTCTCCCATGTAGTTCTGGGCTGATTCCATACAGTTCTCATGATCATTGAAACTTCATGAGGTGAGATCTTGCATGGAGCCCCAGACCGAGGGAGACTGACAGTTTCTTCCATTTGCGAATAATCGCACCAACTGTTGTCACCTTCTCACCAAGCTGCTTGGCAATGGTCTTGTAGCCCATTCCAGCCTTGTGTAGGTCTACAATCTTGTCCCTGACATCCTTGGACAGCTCTTTGGTCTTGGCCATGGTGGAGAGTTTGGAATCTGACTGATTGATTGCTTCTGTGGACAGGTAACAAGCTGAGATTAGGAGCACTCCCTTTAAGAGAGTGCTCCTAATCTCAGCTCGTTATCTGTGTAAAAGACACCTGCGAGCCAGAAATCTTGCTGATTGATAGGGGATCAAATACTTATTTCACTCATTAAAATGCAAATCAATTTATAACTTTTTTGAAATGCGTTTTTCTGGATTTTTTTGTTGTTACTCTGTCTCTCACTGTTAAAATACACCTACAATTAAAATTATAGACTGATCATTTCTTTGTCAGTGGGCAAGCGTACAAAATCAGTAGGGGATCAAATACCTTTCCCCCCACTGTAATACCACCTATAAAACTCTGGAAACTTCTAAATGCTTTTAAAATGGCTAATTATAATCTCTCATTTCCTCTAGAAAAGCAAAAATTACTCTCAAAAGCAAAAATATACATTTCATAAATTTTTGAATGGCCGAAGTACAAGTGCATGTTTAGGATGTTGAGATGATTCCTAATAATTTCTACTTCATCATGGCTTAGTATTTTTCACTCAGTTTCATTCAAGAGAATTTGTTTGTTTGCATGCTCACTCACTCAAGTAGTAAAATGAATAATGTGAACAGTTTTCGATATAATTCAATTTATTTTAAAATATTGCACTGTTATATGACTTTTTGATGCTTGCATTTGTACAAAATACCAATGTATGGAATTGTATACATTCTGTATACATCAAGTTGTATGTGTACAGATCTATCATAAGTGGATTTTAAGTGCCTTTTCAATATTTTTGGTGACCTATACAGACAGAAACTGTCATTTTGGATCTCCCCGTTATGCAGCACACTCCTTCTTTACCAGGGAGCTGCCATCCTCTTCTAATATGTTGTCGGTCTCTGCTGACAGAGAATCAATGAATCTTGAAGACAATGGGCCATCTATATCTAAAAGTGAGAAATCATGGGCAGATACTTTCCAGGTTCCCTGACAACACATGCCTGCTGAAATTCAGTCTGCTATATCCTCTGGGAAGAGACCTTCACCACCAGCAAGATGGCAAATGGTCAGTGTGCTTGCAGATGAAATTAGAAAATTTGAGCCAACCCCAACATGCACTCAGTGTCTTGTCATTTGTAAAGCGATTGTCCATCAGCATCCCCAGAGCTTTGTGGATCAGCTTCATGATGGCCGAATTGTAGGAGAAGGTTACAGCTCACTTTTGATCAAGACGAGATCAAGACGAGAATAGAGTGTTATTAATGGAGTAGACAAGAATAGAGTGTTAGTAATGGTGTTAAAATAGGACCTACTGACACATATGGTTGCACACGGTTCCAGCCTGATCTTCCTTCAGAGGAGACAGATTCCTCTGTTGAGATTAAATGTCAGAAGCTGGAGCATATCTACCTTCGAGAAGGAGCAAAGGGAGCTGAGAAAGCTGAGGTAAAACAACTGATGGAGACAACTTTCTGCCTGCAGTGAAGACAAATAAATGGTGTGCCAGTACCTTCTGCTGCAAAAAAGTGAAAAGTGGCCATACCTCTTCTTTCAGAAAGGCCTATTTGCACATTTTGAGCTTGTTACTGACATCAATATTCTGTGTGCACTCGAACTTCCTACTGAGGAGTGTGGAAACACCATTGTAGAGTTTTTTAAAAGTAAACCTACCAACTCAGAAGTTAAGTCAATCCTTTCCAAAGATGAAGCCATCAATTCATCACACCACATAGTTCAACTCCTACTGGCTCACTTCATAAAGAAGCAAGAAGGACTAATTCTTCAAGAAAATGTAAGTTTGTCTTCATATTCATTGTGTTTGTTCTTAGTATGGATACCTGTATAAAATGGTTCACCTAAAAATGATAGTTCTCTCATCATTTACTCACCCTTACGCTGTCTCAAAATCAAATGACTTTCTTCTGTGGAAATTATAATGAAGATGATATTTTAATGGAGAAATGTTGTCTGTTTGTCCATACAATGCAAGTGAACCAAACATTCAAGCTCCAAAAAGGACATAAAGGCGCCTGTGGAGCCGGGGGCGTGGTCCAGTAATTTAATTAATGTCTTCTAAAGTAATCCACATGGTTTTGGGTGAGAACAGACCAAATGTAACTTCTTTTCACTGTACAGCTAGAAATCAGTCGTCTCCTTGGCAAACATGAATTCAAGCTTGATCACAATTCCTAGCGCAAGTGCTAGGAAGTGTAATCAAGCTTGAATTAATTAATGTGCCTAGAGACTGCAATGGCAAGATGTCAAAAGTGTTACAGTTTGGTCTGTTCTCACCCAAAACCAATTGAATTGCTTCAGAAGATTGGTTAACCACTTGACTTGTATGAATTACTTTTATCCTCCATTTATGTCCATTTTGGTGCTTGAAATTTTGGTCCTTATTCTCTTCTTGTGCATTGTATGGAGAAACAGACATTACATCTCCATCAAAATATCATCTTTTGTGGCATGCGTGTTTAAATCAACATAAGGGTGCATAAATGATGACACAATTATCATTTTTGGATAAAAATATTCCTATTTGGAATATAACAGGCCTATTGCCTCGGTACAATATTAGCAGTAGCACATTTTTTATTTTTTCATAAATTGTTATCTTTATGAATAGATGTCTGCCACTCCTGCTGACCTTGAGAAGACAGGTAACCTGCCTGTGACTCCTCGTTTGATCCTTCTTGATAAGTGTATCGTATTAGATATGTCTGCATTTTGTTTTACTGAAACAAAGCTCACAGTCTGACATGTTTATTATCAGGAAAAGATCCACTTTTGTGTGCCTCATTCTAGAATCCACTGTATTTTGAATTGTCTGTGTTCAATTGTCATGTACTCACAGGCATGTTGTTACAAACCCATATAACCTTCTTTATAGGGACAGTTATCATTCAATATTATCTTGAAAAAACATGCAATGACAGTGAATGGTAACTGATGCTGTCATTCCCTAATAATCTGCCTACATTTCCTTTTGTGGTCCACTGAAGAAATAAAGTAATGCAGGAGCAACGCAAGGGTGAGCAAATGATGACAATTTTCGTTTTTGGGTAAACTATCCCTTTGAGTTTCAGATCACATGGTGTGTTTTCACTGGGGGTGTGTTCAGTAATTTTCTTTGCAGATATATTGTGGGTTCTGTTATCTTGGAAGACATGACATTTTGAAAAATATGTTAAGGCTGGCATAATTTTCTCACTGCCTTTTGTAGACCCATCTGTCCTGAGAACATAGATTACACATTAATCTATCTATCCATTCCTTTAAGGTCCAGGTGATATTCTGGGGGAAATGGACGACACCATGGATGATCATCTTGCAAGGCCAAATAATCTGCGAGGGTGTGCAGCCAACTTTTGTCACTGGACCTGCTGCATTGTTTTCTTTGTATTACATCTTGAATTTGCAGTACCAAGAGGAAGCAGCATCCAGACTGGAATTCTTTCAAAGGTAAAAAAAAAAAAACTTGCACTTATTTTATTATTTGTTTAATTTTCATTAATATGTTATTATGTTGACTTAAAGGAATAGTTCCCTATTTAATAATTATCTAATTTACTCAATTTAATTTACTCCTCTGAAACTTGGGATTTTCTTTTGCGGAACAACATATTTTGATGGAGATGTGATATTTGTTTGTCCATACAGTGGAATATGTACCAAACTGATAGCTACAAAAAGGACATAAAAGCATAATAAACATAATCCATACAAGTACTGTGGTTTAATCCAGTTTAGTTTAATTTTAGTTAAGAACAGACCAAAATGTAACTTTCACTGTTCAACTTGCCATTGCAGTCTCTAGGCACAACCATGATTTCAGTCCTGATTACACTTATTTGACACACGCTCAGAGCGCTAGGAAGTGTAATTGAGCTTGAAATCATGATCATCAAGGGAAATGCTGATGTCAAGATTTAAGGTGAAAAAGGACTACCTTTAAAATGGTTTTAAGTCCTTTTGGGAGCTTAATATTTTGGTCTCCATTACATCTTCATATTGAAATATCTTTCTTTGTGTTCCGCCCAAAAATAACAAGGAATTCATGAAAGTACTTACTCACCCTCATGTCGCTCAAAGCCTGTACTGCTTTCTTCCATGGAACAGACTTTTTATAGAAAATTTACACATGGGGGCATTCACTGACAAGCTCCATAAAGAACAAAACGGCACCATACATTTACTCTGCATGACCTGTGTGGTTTATTCCAAGTCTTCAGAAATTATACTATACATGGAGAGGAAATTTTAGATAATCAAAATCATACAATTTTAAATCATTGTTCACTGAAAATCTTCCCCTCTTATTTTTCCAAATGCTTTATTGGAATAAATCTGGAAAAGGGGACCAAGGCAGAACAGGGAAAAGTGGTGTCTAAAAAACTGGGAAAACTGTGCAGATGAAGATTATAACTGTCAGTCCACAGGTATCAATCTTTTAAAAAGACTGATGGACTCTGAGTGGGACTTCGTTTAAAATTTAGCTGACACTCCCCACCAATGGGGTTTGTTTGTTATTCTGAGATACATAACATGGTGGGCTGGAGTGTTGCTGAAGCCTGATTGATTTTTTTTTTTTTTTTTTTTTTTTACTGATTTGTATTTTATAAACCATTTGTTTTGATATTTTTTTTAAAAAATGGGCTGGTGTTCATTGAAGCCTGATTTGACAGTAGATTTGTATTTTATGGTAAGTCATTTCTAGATTTTTGGTTTGTTTTTTGGCTGTTTTAGGGCATATTGATAAATATGTTTCAAAATTTAAAAAAAAAAAAAAAACATTCATAACTTGGCTTTGTTTATCTTTTGTAATCCACATATACAAATAGAAAGTGCAGGGCGTAACATGCATTTAAATTTGTGATTATGGGGCAGTGACTGATATGTCATTTCTAACTTATAGTTGTATACTTAAGTTGACAAATACAGTATTTATCTGTTAATTTCGAAAACGGTATCACACCAGATGTTTACAGTATAATACTGGCAACGACAGCTGATTATTTTTTACAAAATGGCAATATGCTGCTAAATTACAGTTGTATACTGTAGCTGTCAAAAACAGTATCTTGCTGTTAATTTCAAGAACGGTAACACCGTATTTTTACAGTATAATATAAGCAACCACAGCCGCCAGTAGATTACTGTTTTCTTTTTTTACAGGATTTTTTTTTGTTTACAGTGTATCAACTCAATGGCATGGCCAGCAAACAGTCCAGATTTCAATCCGATTGAAAATTTATGGTGGAATTTGTCTTGTCATGGAACAGTTTGTCCATAACAAGGCTCCATCCTGCAAAGCTGAACTGTTAACCGCTATTCGAGAAAGTTGGAACCAGCTTGATGGAAAATTTTGTTTTTCATTAGTGAAGTCCATGCCTCAAAGAATTCAGGCCGTCATTAAAGCCCAAGGAGGAACAATAAAGTACTAATTGTGATTTTTGTTGTTGTTGTTGTTGATGGTTCCATAATTTTTTTTTCTCAACATTGAGTGATTCCATAATTCTTCCCTCTATTTGATCTGGGAAAAAAAAATGCCATTAATTAAAACAATTTAATTAAATTTATTTGAGGTATGTTTCATGAGGCCAGAATGTTCAGCTATTAAACAAAATTTGTTTTGTGTCATATCTGTCATTTGTTTATTCGCTACGAAGTAAAAAAAAAAAAAGGCGAGTGAGCATCCTCCAAGTGTGGTGATTCCATCATTTTTGCCAGGGGTTGTGTGTGTGTGTTTTATATATATATATATTTATTTAAACTTCAACGTGGTCTCAAACAGCTTGAATTAGGGACAGTCAGTGTTGGAGCAGTGGAGCGGGGTTAGCAGTCATAATCGCACTCGTTACAGTTTCTACTGATTTTGCACGACTCTGATTTTGTTCTGTGTTGTCCGTTTCCACGATTTCTACACTTGAATAGTGTGTGAAACAGGTTCGTGCAAATTCAGCCAGTAGATGTCACTGTGCACTCAAATAAAGCGCTCGTTCTGCAAGAACGAAAACAAATTCATGAAAAGGCTAATGGTCTAATTTACCCTCAATCTGTGGCTGGTTAGCCTCCCACTAATCTCCTTTCATAGTGAAGCACATTGTGCATTAAGTAAAAACCACAACCCTATAGTATTTCAGAAGTCATTAGCGTTGCACACGAACCATTTTGATTATTGAACTAAGCCACTAAATCAGTTGCTTTAAAGACTGTTATGGAGAATGTTTATTATTTAAGTTATATTCAATTATCAAAATGTCAGAACACCCTGCTGAAAAAAGAAGGCCCAACAGAACCCACCTCAGAAATTATGGTTGCCCCAAGTGTTCAAACCTGTGCTTATTTAATTATCCTAATTAAGAAACATTTTTGGAAAAGGGCAAAAACAAAAAATACTCGTAAGAATATCAACAACCCACAAGCAATGATTGATATTCGCCTGTAGTGTATCGCCTTTAACATGCCCCATACAAGTCATGCTGCAATCTATCCTATTTTAAGAAGCACTGACTTAAACAGGAGACAATACGTCGAGCCCATATATTCAATATCAAATATCCAGAAATTAATCAACAAACCCGTATTAATGTATGAAATCCGCTCTGCACCTAATTCGCAGGCCATTAGCTACTTCTCAGAATAATAACTGGCGGTATATCATCAGCATTTTTGTTTACTAAAAGTGTAAGGCAACATAAGGCAACGTCACTCGAGCGCGTGCGTTTCAGCAACGAAAGTCCCGCCTCTTTCCCCAAGGTGTTTCGCGATTGGTCAGAAACGCAACGGCGATCCTTTTCCACGTGATTGGTTGAAAAAAGTTACTATAATAAACACCCCAGAAAGAAGGCGAGTTGAACAAACGGAGTAGTTTCTCTCTGTTTGTAATCGCTCATGACATCCAGAATCATTTGATGAAGTCCTTGAAGAATTGCTCGAAGAGATAGATGTCACGATGGTAAGAATCTCTCTTTTCTCCCTCTTTTTAAGTCTCTGTTTAACCAGTGGATTCCAGGGCTTGGCGCTTCTTTCTAAATAACCTAATTGAATCGGACCTTTAGTCTGTATCTTGGGCGGATTTCTGTGCATGTTCTCCCTGTATCCTTGTGAGTTTCCTTCAGCTTCTCCGATTTCCTTCCCAAAAACATGTCAGTAGGTGCATTGGCTAAGATAATTTGCCTGAGTGTGTGTCTGTGTGTGCGCGCGCGCATGGTGACCTGTCATGGACTGGAATCCCATCTTGGGTGTGTTCCCAATCTCGTGCACAGTGTTAATGGGATAGGTTCCAGATCCACCATGACCCTGAACAGGATAAACGGTTACTGACAGTGTGTGTAAGTAACTGTGTCTTTAAACATTTCTAATTAATTTCTGACACATAATTGCACTTTAAGGACCACCACCAGCTTTTAAAGCATCTGAAAGCTAATACACCAAATGCACTTTCCCAGGTAAAAGATACATACTAAATGCACAATAGATGCCCCCTTGATGGTACCACCACAGCACCCAGGAAACATTAAGTCCATGTATTGTTTGTACTTCAAAATGATTACGCACACTTGCTTCTATGAGCATCCCCAGGTAGGAAAAGTGGTTTTTACCTGTCTTTACTGTTCCACAAAAACAGACGTATTCAAGATTGGTTATTTCAAATATTATTTACCGTCTCCGCTGCTCAAAGTTGATATGACCCGTGAACATTACATGCAAGTAGCGAACAGAACACAATGGTTAAATGATGCCTTACACAATGTCTTCCTCTTTTAACAAAGCATTATATCTGAGCATATTTGTTCCCATTTTATTTCCCAGAACTGTCATCCTTCACTGTAAACTGATGGAGGTGGCTTTTTCCTTCTTATCTGTATTTTAGAGGATCCAAAATCATTTTCAGTTGTAATGCATAATTGTCTTTAAGAGTGGTGATTCAGAGGTAGAACGTGTGGCTGTACACTTTCTGAACATTGGTTAATTGTTAACTCGGAGAGAGAGAGTGAGTAAGTCATACAACAGACAGCTGGCATGATCAGCCTCACATGATAAAGTGTATGTTGTAAACTCAAGCCTCGAAACTCAGACTAGTGTAAAATCTGATCACTCTAACGGATAGGATAAAAATCCCAGTAGGTCGACTTTACATGTGGTGGGTTTTTGCATGCAGTACCTGGAACAGACATTGAGGAACTGTATCCCGCATTGGGATTAATCAATAGGTTAGTACACAGTCTACTAGAGATCAAAAGGCCTTTAATAGGTTACTTTATGCTTTCTGAATGTTTTGTTCTGGTGGGATGAAGAAGTTGAAGTGGAAACAGGCTTTATGGATTGTATTGTTCAGAAGCTGTAGATAGTCAGGGCTTTTCACACAGTTCCTGGAAGAAGTCCTGGATGCATGCTGATAATTGTCCAACCTGTTATCACAGCTTACATGTGACACAGGATGTCATGAAGTTTTTCTTGTGACATAATAAAGGATTAATACCTTGCCAATTCCATATAACTGCATACAAAGCTCTTAAGTATCCTAAATATCCATATATGAAAGGAAAAAACATATTATATTGTAATATTTATGATTCTGGTTCTAATTTGCTGGTTGGCGCAGTATTTTGGTTATTCCTGTGACATTACAGGGGACATTGTTATTGCTAGTGCAGTTATAATTGTGTTTAATAGGAGAAAAAATGTAAACAATCTCAAATATAAGGGATAACTGACAGCAAGAGGGTCTTTTCTCACCATTTTTCATCAGTGTTCATTTTCATATTAATGAGAAATCTAACATGGGACTGAAAGATCCAGAATGCAGTGCAGCTCTACGACCCAATCTGTACAGAGTGTATATGAAGTGAGAGAGTGGGACTGACTAAAAGACTAAAGTGCTGCTTTTAGATAAAGATCAAGCGAGGGCTAAATCCCACTGATGCCACTATCAGCATGTAATTGAATGACAATGTAGGAAACCATTAACCATTAACTTTTGCTTTGTAACTTTCTCTCTGAAATGGCAAGTATTCATTTAAGCACTTCTGTCTTATTCAGTTTGCCCAAGTTGCGTAGGATAAAAATATTCATCAATACTGTTTTCTGGCATATTTGTACGATCAAACACATCTGGTCAGAGGTAGTGTAAATTTAAACAGAACACATCACAACAATAGCACATGATTAAATAATCTATAATATCACTGATAACACTGAGAATGTATAAGAATTATTTCTTCGTGGATAGATTGGAACGTTAGGTCTCCTTTAGCCTGACCTGTAAACCTGTTTACTTGAAAAAGGTATTCATGACCATGTGCCAACATAAAGCAGATATGTGAAACTGGAAACAGTATCAAGTGCACTAAAGGGCTTCTTTTTTTTTTTTTTTTTTTGTAGCGAGCTTGAAATCCTTACCTCTTGCCCCCCAGGCTGGAGCTCTCTCTAACACTTGCCACTATCAGGTCACACAGTCATTCTGGCCACCTTCCCACTGTGTGAAAGCTGGAAAGTGCTTTCCCTCTCAGCATGGTCTGGGGAAATGTATTCTCTTTCCTAGTGTTTGGTAATCTTTTTTTTTTTTTTTTTTTTTTTTTTAAATAAAAAAAATAGCTCTTCAGGCTCATATCACTACTAATATTGACCTTGCTTGATGTTTTCCTTGTTTTTCAGTTCACTCTATTCTCACACACAAAGTGTTTTGTTTTAAAGTGATTGTTTTGACTTCACAACCAGGAAATATTAGTGTAACTGACTGAATGATATTTTTCTTGCTTATGGGATTCATTGCATTCCTGGGTTTATGTGCGAGAGAAGACGAGAATTTCCTTTGTCTAGTAGCAGCCAATATTATTGTGTATTGTGGTTATACTTTATGAGCAGGATGCCAAAACCTCCAAACCACAAGTCTCCTGACACAACTCATACCATAGACTAAGATATTTTGTGTTGTTCTCTTATTTTAAACACACATGCTTGTTTCTTTATATTTATGGGGACTTTTCATTGACATAATTATTAATACACACACACACCATGAGTGGATGCTTGTATGCCACAAATGATCAGCTGGTTTGCAGGATAAGTCGTGAATTACTGACACATGCTTGTGGTTTGTTGAATGGCAGTCACTAAATCCAGTTATTCTGGAGCTCTCAGAGTCCATGGGCCAAGATGTAACACAACACATAACAATCTAAAGCAGCTACAGTGTGGTTCATTCTGTCCATTTATACTAATCTGGTATTTGCCTTCTGGTCCCAGAAGTTGAGTCATCAAATGTCCATCATCAGTTAGATCTGACCTGGGGCCAAATTCTTACAGAGAAAACACTGTTTGGGCTATTAATTCTTTAATTGAGACAGTCGAACATCCTATGCAGAGGATTGTGGGAGGGTAAAAAGTGCAAAATAGACACATGCACTTTACTCCTTATAGTTCAACTTTCCCCAAAGCAGCTAACTTCTGGTAAAGTGTTTCAATGCAATGTGAATGCACCATCTCATGTTACTCCTTTAACATTCTGTGACCCATGCAAGGCTAATGATTTTTTTTTTTAAATGTTCATTAGTTAGTGCTAAAATGTCCCTTATGTGGTCATTAATTCCCAGTCCAAGTCCAGATTCTGCATAATTTTAATGTAACTGGAGGAATGTGTTGGAGCATGGGTTGGAGTCAGAAAACCTGGGCCGCCAGTTTCCTTGGTTATGATTATATAAGCTACCGTAACTGGATTTGAGGATCTTCTCACATTCCTCTCTGCAGAATAAGGATGGGCGATATAGACGTAAAACTATATCATGATATTTCATGGTATTTTTTGGTGTAACGCTATAAATGATGATATGAAAATAGTAACATTCAACATTATCAACTGGCCACAAGTCTCATCTACATGCAGTCAGATCAATGTTTGCAAACACAAGCACTGATCCAAAAAAAAAAAGTAAAACTTAATCCTGACCATCAAAAACTAAACTATACTAATTTAATAGGATAAAAATTAGAATATGAATTTTATTCACAAATTGAAATTCCAGTGAAAATGCAAACACCAATACTCACAGGATTCATAATCTAACCCCAAGAAAATAAAAAACAAATATAAATGTTGTCAAACTGCTTTTCTTCTGTAAAAGTGCATATAATGTTGGTGTAGTGCAAACTTAAGTCTTAAACTATGCTGCAAAACATCAAAACAGTATATAGACACAATAATGATTAAAATCAAGTACAAGTTTGAAATTTAAACACAGATTCTGACTTTATTCTTTAACTACATACTAGGGTTGGAACTCTGCCTTCCGCCATGCTTGTTCTCATTCTACGTGTGAGATGTCCATGTTGTGGGGCGTAAACACATCAACTATATCGTCAATATAGTGGGATGACAAATTCGTATCATGGGGAGGAATTGTACCGGTATATCACGAACGATACGATATGGCCTTTTTTCAGGTCTCTCCGGAGAAGTTCAATCACATTCAAGTCTGAGCTCCAGCTGGGCTGCTAAAGGATTTTCACAGACTTGTCCCGAAGTGAATCCTGTGCTGTCTTGGCTATGTATTTCAAATCATTGGCTGCGTCCGAAATCGCGTACCACCCTACTATACAGTAGGCGAAAAACAAGACCGCCAGAGGGGTAGTATGTCTGAATTCTCAGTAGGCGAGAAACAGTAGTCAAGAAATACCCAGATGGTGTACTGCTTCCGGCGAGATTTCGTAGTGTGCTATGGGACCGGTGCAGACCAGAGCCCTTGAGACAAGCTCAGAAAAAAAAATCGCGGAAGACTCCAGCTCTTTTTGGGTATTAAACCTTGGTTAAACAGGACTTGTTTAACAATACCTGATTAAATTGTTAACTTGTTGAAGGTTTAAACAAGAAACAGTTTTCACAGCGTCCCTTTTTAAGTCCCTTTAAGATTTTTGTGTTTATGATGATATCGAAGGTCACATAACAGTGCTAATATGGTTGTTTTTGTGTCCTTTACTTTTAAGACTTCAACGTATCCACCCACTGCTAAGATTGGCTAACATCTTTGCCTATTAATTTATTATCAATGCCCCCTGCCATAACATGTGCGGAACTGTTTTCAACATTTGCGGGTAGTGGTGATAGTTGCAATGTTACGTTCACACATAGTTTCCAGTCCCTGTACTATGAAGTCACATGGGTGTCGCAACTAGTAGACATGTATCTGCTGTGAAAGCACAAGCAACAGTTAGCTTAGATTAGCGCCTTAACACGTTGAAAGCAAAATAACAATAATAATAATAACAATAATAATAATAATAATAACGATAATAACGAAATAATAATTTTGTGACTTCACAAATCCCGCCACATCCAAACAAGCCGTTTTTGGAGCTTGGTTGAATAAATGCTCCTTTTTGTACTGAACAGGATGTATTAAGCTATGAATCTTGCAGGATGTTTTAATGGCCTCTTATATGTCAAAAGATCAAGGAAAATTTGATTTCTTATGTCATGACCCCTTTAAGGATGTCTTCATCATTCCCCCAATCCTTACGGTGCATGCTGTTGAAAAACATCCTACAGAGTGATGCTGCTCCACCCATTGTTTTGCAGATTAATGAAGAAAAATGAATTTAATTTATTACAGCGTAAGACTTTAATTTAACAAAATACCTACTGTACTTTGTCAAAGCTTGCAGAGAAGTCATGAAGAATCAAGACTAATGTTGATCTAATGACACAGAGCTTTTCAGAATCTATAAAGTGCAGTGGGTGTGCTGGTTTAAATCAGATTAGCTGGGATCCTGGAGCTACTTCTGGCTAGAACAGAGAGACAACTGATTATAAACAATTTTGATCTGGCATTTGAAGAAAATATTAAATGCTATCATATTGATGAATTTATTGCCTAAAGAGGCCACAAAGTCGTGTCTAATGCTTATATTATAAAACCAAACTTCCCTTAATCTGGTGGTAGCTCAGGAGCCATTGGGCTACTGATCGGAAGGTTGTGAGTTCAAACCCCAGCAACACCAAGCTGCCACTGTTGGGCCGTTGAGCAAGGCCCTTAACCCTCAACTGCTCAGATGTAGCAATGAATAAAATGTAAGTCACTCTGGATAAGGGTGTCTGCCAAATGCCATAAATGAAAATATAATCTTGTGTGACACTTTATAAACATTTTAAATAAAGCATATAATGCAGAAAAAAATAAACAAATATTAAAAATTATTTACAAAATCTTGATAAAAATTGAGTAACCATAAATTAATCAAAGAAAAAGTCCAGGCTTGGACTTGTTTCACTGAAGCATTATTCAGTATGTGTGTGTGTGTGTGTGTGTGTGTGTGTGTGTGTGTGTGTGTGTGTGTGTGTGTGTGTGTGTGTGTGTGTGTGTGTGTGTATAGATATATATAGATAGATAGATATGTGTGTGTATAAAATAAATACATTAAGATACATTGCATTACATAAATACATTGCATTCAAAATTGCCATGTCTAGCACACAGAGGAATCAAAGCACAGGTGGGTTTTATTAGACGATACACAAGCAAACAAGACACAAGAACAGGCAGTACTCATAACCAGAAATGTGTAAAAGGTTAGGCAGTGAGCTAACAGTCAAGAAGGTGGCAAAACCAAATGGTTTTGAACTTAACAAAGATAAAGTTGAAACCAGATAAACAGGAATGCAAAACAACGGCTCAGTAACGTCACAACAGACCAAGTGTCTGAGTGAGAATTTGCAAACTAACGTGAAACAGTCCAGATTATATTAAGGCAATTGAGGTCATTCAAGGGTAAAATTCTCCAGAATTGTGACAAGGATTGGTGGCCTCTGTCTTCGGGTATGCCAAAATATGAATATACATACATGTTCAAATAACAGCTGTGAGGTCTCAAATGCTGTGAGCAAGGCTTGGAATTGTATTAGTCTAAGAGATTTAGAGAAGTGATTGATAACATCTAGAATGGTGGTAATAACCCAGAGGGATTGGGTTGGCTAGTAGTCAAGTTGGCTAGTCTGAAACAGAGAGAATTTTGATTTGTTTTCCCTCTGTATTTAATTAAGCAAAAGAGGGGTGTGTACTGCTGTAAATATCTTCATAAAAGCTCCTTTATTCATTAGTCAGAAATACAGCAATGGAAAAATGTAAACAGACCTTTACCATGTGCACATAGAAATCATAAAAATCACCCAAGCATGGAGAACATGGAGCCAATGCTAAATAAGCTAGATTGTTAAAAGGAACTAGTTTACAAGATTTTTGTAACAATTTAAAGGTCGGGCAAGGAGGAGGCGGGATCCGGCTGAACATAAACACAGAGTTTAATCATAAATTAAACAGAACAGAAAACACACAAACTGAACACAACATGCATGTGCGTCTCTCTCCGTCTCCCGGTGCTTCCAGCCGCTCCTTTATCTCTCTCTCCCACTGATTAGACAGATCACTGCCAGGTGTGTGTCCTCACAGCATGGCCACGCCCTCCTCCTCGCCACACTCCTCCACCGCCAGATTCAGGCCTCCGGCCTGACGTACACCCCCATCTCACCCTTTCGGGAGGGCAGTGCTGCCACTCAACCTGCGAGCGAGAGGAGAGACGAGGAGGAGGAAGAGGGGAGAGAGAAGAAGCAAGCTGGCGAGCAAGCCAGAGAGAAAGAGAGGGGAAAAAAACACTCTGGTCCCCAGACACGCGGTCATCTGGTTCTCAGCCAGCTGGGAAGCGATCCCCCACGACGCCGGGCGATGGCACTGGACTTCCGAGCGGGCGGCTGCGGCTCCTCCCCTACAGACGGCTGCGGCTCCTCCCCTTTCCAGGCACATGGCAGCCACATCTCTGCTTCCCCGGCGGAAGTCAGGCTCCTCCCCTTTTCCGGCGGACGGCAGCCACATCTCCGCTTCCCGGCGGACAGCAGCGGGTCCTCCATCTCCTGGCGGACGGCAACCGCTCCTCCCCTTCCAGGCGGACGGCAGCGGTTCCTCCGCATCCCGGCAGATGGCAGCGACTCCTCCATCCTCCTCGGCAATCACTCCAGCACCACCGTCTCCTCGGTGTCGCGATCCTCCCACAGGGGCGAGAGCTCTCTGACAGCACGTCCCTCCTCCTTCCCGGGTTTCGGCACCAGTGTAACAATTTAAAGGTCGGGCAAGGAGGAGGCGGGAACCGGCTGAACATAAACCCAGAGTTTAATCATAAATTAAACAGAACAGAAAACACACAAACTGAACACAACATGCACGTGCGTCTCTCTCCGGCGCTTCCAGCCACTCCTTTATCTCTCTCTCCCACTGATTAGACAGATCAGTGCCAGGTGTGTGTCCTCACAGCCTGGCCACGCCCTCCTCCTCGCCACAATTTTGTTTATTGCATTCACCGTTTATGTCAAATTATTTTCTACTGCAATCAAGCCATGCAAAATTTGATTAGAACTGGACTGAGACCAACTAGCTCTGATAGTCTCGGGCCTGTTATTTTGCTAGCTAGCTAGCAGAAAATAAGTGCAATTGAGCACATTGGCCATAGCGCAAAAAAAAAAAAAACATAGGAACCTCGATACCTAGCTGAATCAAGTGAATAAGTGTGCTAATGTTAGCTAGCTACCTATTGAGCCACTGAAATGTCTTACCTGTTCAGCAGAAAAAAGCCATCTCTGCATCAGTCTTCAATCTCTGCGTTTTCGTCACCTCTCAAAAGCCATGCCAGTAGTTATTCTCGTTTTAGCACGGGCTCTGTCTCTTTCCCTTTTTGACTGCAGGCTCTACGCAGTTTGAGACTTCTTGGTTTTGACAACAGCTGATTCCTCAGATGTCAACGATGATTGCGTTTAGAACTATCCAGATAAAAAGCAACCATCTAGATGACAAGTTTAAATTCTAAGCAACTGTTGTAAGAACAAGCTTCAAACACTCCACCATCCTCACCCCCACACACGCAATATAGTAGCCGGCTCTTCTTCTTTCTGTTTACGTATGTGACGTAGCCACACAGAGGCACAGTGACGTCAAAGGCCACACAAATGACGTCAAACTGACGTTTCCCACGAAATCCGACCCGACAGCTCAAATTATAAATCATTATTGTAAGCTTACCGTTGCGAATCACGGGTTTTTTTTATGTACTTGCTCAATAATTGTTTTTGTTAATTTTTAACCAAAAAAAAAAGTTTGGTACTGCAGCTTTAACATAAATTCCCTCCAAATACTCCAAATAATGTTTAATAACTGAGGTATGGCTATCAAGGTATAAGTCTACATGATGAGATTCTCATGGCATTGGGGGAGCATAAGTTTGATGTCCTAATGGCTGCTACAAAACATAAATCTGGAAGGACAGTCTGTCTGGAATGGAAAATTGGGAAGAGAAAAGGGCCAGTGTTTATCAAGGCATAAGACATTTAGCAGTATTCAAGGTCTCTTGATCTGTTTACACCAGTGGGTGTTTAGCCCCCTCTAGCTAATGATACCATTCTTCTAGCACTATTCTGACACCCATTAACTCCCTGTTTCCAATTTAAACACTTTTTTTTCACAAACCAGGAACCCTAGAGATGTGAGGCAGCACTGCTAACACTGTGCCACTGTACACAGTTTTTAATAAAATTCTAAAATTTGGCAAAACTTAGAAACCTCTGGCAGTTTGTAAAGTTGGCCATTCTGTGATGGCACAAACTTTAGAGTTGTCCATTAAGACTCCATATCTACAGATGATGTTCTCTAGAAATGTGATTTAGCAAACATGGAATTCACGCTTTTCGGTTTTCATGAACAAATGATATTACACTAACCTCTGTAACTCCCTTGACATGGTGAACGTCTAGGGAACTGGAGTAGATTTTGTGAAATAAAGTGAAAGTCTTTTTCGTCAATTTTTCGGCTGCTCTCTTTGCTGCACAGAGCAGCAAACAGGAATTGCTATTCTATTTCTTTGATGAGTGTTATTTATATAAATATATATATAAAGGAAAGGCATAATTTAGGCTATTCATTCAACGTAATTCCACCACTTATCACCATGCATTTGTAGTGCTGACATGAATGTTCTGATGAGACCACACCAAAAAGGGGTGGAGCCCGTGACTGGCGTGACGTCCAAGATGTGTTCCAATCTCAAGTCCATGGGATAGGCTCCAGATCCACCATGACCCTGACCAGGATAGAGTGGCTACTGATGAATGATCTTATAAATTACATTTTTTGTTTCAGTTTGATTCAATATTTGTTTAATAATCACATAGCAGCAGTGAACAAATGGTTAAATACGAAACCTTTTTAAATGTTTAATCACTGTGAATGTTTAGCACACATTATTACTAAACCCACAATAAATGATTTAATATAACAGGCTGTGGGAAAGGACATGGGTGTATCTACACTGCTGATGGCATCACACCTCGGGATTGTTGTTCACCTGACCCCTACTTAGCCTCTTGTTCCAAGGCAGCTGGATAGACCCGAATCTTTCCGAAGCATCGGACAGGATACATCTGGATACATTCTGGTTTTAATTCATATTTTATTTGAGTGGTGTTTGCATGCAGCTATGATCTACTCTGCCCAAAACCACATCTGCTCTGCTACCAGAGAGTTTGCTAGGAAAGTGTCCAAATGCCTGAGGGCTTGTACCTGTGAATACTATAAGCTGGTGTACATGCAAAGAATGTAAAGGCTTCTAAGCCTATTGGTACTTGAGGCAGGAAATTTGGCAGTTGCTTGGCATCTGGGTTTGATCCTGGTTCTGTCCTGACAATTTAGCTCCAAGAATGGATTAGCTATGAGGAGGCAACGATACACACTGTGCCAGCAATCTTAGGGTTAGGCTATATTTTTTTAAATAATATTTATGCTTCACTTAAAATTAAGCAATCATCTTAAAGACCACAAAAAGTAGCCACATCTTTCTCATTTTGAATCAAGGATTCATCTTTGTAGCCTAGTGTTTTTCTTTTGTAATACCTCAAAATACTCTCATAATTTGCCATTCCTGCAGGATCGCCATCTCCCAAGGAGTTGGCAAAAGTCAGTCCTTCTCACCTCACACCACCTTCCCTCCCTCTACGCACATATTCGCCCACAAGATGACTGTGTCTTGCCCTCTTCACGTCATAAGACGTTGATCTGGGCAATGCCACTGCTGAACAAACCAAACGCTTATCAGTTGTGGGCTGGGTTTGGGTCTTTCTGAAGAGATTTTGATCAAAAATAGTTCCTTTGACTAAGGACAGGACTGTGGTAAAGGTTTTAACTGGTTGAGGTTTTGTCCTGAGTAGTACTGTTAGAAAGAATCTTGAATGGCATAGAGACCACAGAGACTTGGCCTTCGAGGAATAGCTGCCACAGAAGAACTGTAGAGGCAGCGTAAGCGAGAAGCCAGATATTCTGTGAATTTGATAAGAATAGAAGAATGAAAAGAAATCCAGTAATCTTTCTTACTGATATTGAGGCTGCTTGAGCAAATTCTTCTTGAGTGTCTGCACATTTTACTATGCACAAGTACAGCTGGAGTCAGATATTATAAGGTGAAAATGTGACAAAACAAGTACTGCAGTTGAAGAGAGTCTTAAGCTTTATATAGTTTCTTTTTCAGCTCTTTGAACAAATGTGGTTGAATATCATAGTTCTATTGCTTATTATAACTGAAGCAATGCTGCTGATTACAGTTTTTATTGACTGTTTATTGAATGCGTCAGGGCAGCATGGTTCTTTCGAACCTATCAGGTTACAGTAACAGCAGGACCTTGGAGTGGGAGTGCCCTTGTTAAAAAAATAAATAAATAAATACCCCGCCCCTTGGCCTGGAATGCCTTAGGAGCAGGAAAAACTGGGCGGAGACAAACATCTAAAAGTTCCCTCCCTGTTCTAAATGAAACCACACTATGGAATGCATGTGCTCTCTCTCTCTCTCTCTCTCTCTCTCTTTCTTTCTCTCTTCCTCTTTCTCTCTCTGTCACTTCTGAACCACACATACTCGCATACCTTTTATTTTTTTAACACCCACACAAGTTGATCAAGACTTCTCCCCTTTCTGTTTTTCTTGAGCGCCTTGCCCAATATGGACTGGCAAAGCTTACTGGGAGAAAGTTAAAGCCACAGAATTGCCGAACAACACATGGGAGAGCATATCATGCTCCCAACGCAGGGGTATTTCTGACAGTGCTTTGGAGTTTGAGGGAGAGTTTACAAACTGTGGGGGAGAAAAAGGTGAATCTTTGGGCTCAGAGGAAGAGATATCAGGAGGTGGGGGAGGTGAAGGAAGCAACCCCACACACTCTCACATGCTGAAGACAGAGTTTGCTCGAGTTTGTTGCAGGAGCCCTTATCAGGACTCCTCCTGATGGATCATAGGAGAACCTCTATCCCAAGGAATCTCACAGACTGCAGCGGCTAAAAACAGACCCATACACACACAGTGAACAGTTAGGACCTGGTTTTAGTATGGAGGCACTGAGGGAATCTTTTCTCCATTTAACCTTCCAGATGTCATCCTACAAGCGAGCTACCTCAGACGAAGAGGAGCTGATAGACACCACCCCTGATAGAGTGTATCAGTCTCCAACTGTGCAGGTAAGAGCTCTCTATGTATTGTCATATAGTCTGATTTTTTATAGCTGTACGCAAGTTTTTCGTTCACCTCATACTTTTGACTTTTAAGAAGAAATGAATTCTACTTTCTCCTCACTAGATTTCTAAATAAAGTCATAATGTGACTTTTTAGAATCACAAAGCTTCAAGGAATCAATCTAAATTCCTAACAATTCCGAATTTTACTAGATGTTAAAGAGAACGAGGCCTAAAACCTATCACTGTGATCTGTCAGTGGCACCGCAGCTTGTATTGTCACAGCTAGCAATTAGCATTCAGCTACTGTATTTTGTATTTTGTATTATGCTAGCTAACATTTGAAAGATAAGGAATTGTTAGTTAGCCATAGCAAAAGTTTGTTGGTGAAAGGGACACTAATTTACCATAAGTAACTAAAATCATTGATGTTTGAATGTGTGAATATTTCCTGCATTTTTACTTTAATACTTTAAGTAAATTTAAGAGTTCATACTTCTTCAAGTTGAGTGAAGAATCAAAACCTTACTTTAGATTTTGCCAGATTTATTTTAAACGAGTAATTTGAGAACTTTTAATACATCTGCAGTCTTCAACCTGTAAGCAGTCAGTGTTTTGCCTGAGTAAGCAGCAGCAGATTAATTCCTCTGTAGATAAGTTCACGCTGTCAAGAGATATGTTTTCGTTTGTGCGATTTCCTGCTGCTGATTTGCTGTTTACAACATGTTTGCATCTGGACTAGTACAGTAGCTCAATATCAGTAAAAACTTAAGTTTGTTTTCATACTTGCTATTCTGGCTCTTTTTTTTTTTTTTGCGAAAAAGGCTTTCTATTATATAAATTTTTAATGTAATTGCTTGTTTATGTGTTTGATCTCATAGGTATAAAACAGGGGATTTCAAACTTTTTGCAGCCAGGGACCACATTAACAGTAATCTGCATTCAACAGACCTCCTCAGCACTGATTTATTATTATTATTATTATTATTATTATTATTATTATTATATATTTTTCTTTTTTTTTAATGAACACAACTATTCAACTATTCATCTCATTATTTGAAAATGTACAATAATATTTTGTCTGTTTATTAGAGCCATAGAGCTTTTTATTCTGGAAGTATCCACTGATAGAATATATTACGTCTAAGGCGACACTTGTTTTTGAGTTTTTATGGTTAAGGTTTGTATAAAACACATTTAATTTTGAGTGGCCAATTAAACAGTAATAAATACAGCTAATAATTGTACGAACTCAGTAATAAATATATTAACATTGACAGTGGTGGGTTTTGATTTCCTCCACCGAATGCTTCACCGTCCCATAAAGTAGCATATGTGGTGGGAAGGTACACTGAAAAAAGGGAATGTCTGGTCGGTCAGATTTACAAGAAAATATTGAATTTCTCATCAAAATGTGATTTCATTGTTTATACTAAATATAATTTAAACAAGTATCTAATCTACTAGTTTGAATTATTTAGAGTGAGTGCGATCAATTCATGATCCAATTACATTATAATGTGTCACAAGAATGTTGGTGCTGACAGGAAATGACTATAGTGTTAAATTAATTTGATTAACTCGTGTGGCATGATAGCATGGGGGGTAATGTTGCTGTCTCACAATGCCAGGGTCCTCGGTTTGATCCTGAGCTTGGGTGAGTATGCAGTTAGATTTTATTCCAAGGCTTTGAAAATACATGATCAAATCATGTTGGCTGTACGAACACAAATTATGTTAATGTAACTCAGTTCATTCACATGGAAGCAATGTACACCTATCAATTAAGGAAATTCGATTAACTTTTTTTTCAGTGTACTCTGTTTCCTTAACTGGCTTTTCAGGCCCACAATAATAAGGAAGATTTACAGTCTTGGGAAAAAGAAAGTACACTCCTTCATTTCTGTGTTTTTATTGATCAGGGTCTAAATAACAATTGTGTGGTCCTCACCAATTTCTATAAAGAAATAAATAACCTCAGGTTGAACAACAAAAAAACACATTTTCTCCCAAAAAGTAAACCAACCTTCAGAAAACAGGTGAGGAAAAAATAAGTACACCCTCCCTGCTTCCACAATCATTAAGAGATTAATTAGAGCAGGTGTTAATAATGAAATGCACAAGATTAGTTAGTCATCAAGAAGTTTGACTTCCTCTATAAAAGCAGAACTTTTTGCAGTGTGGCATTCTAGAGCACTCAGGTGTATGTTTACATCATGGCGAGAAGGAAGGACATCAGCCATGACCTCAAAGAAGCTATTGTTGCTGCTCATCATTTTGGGAAGGGTCATAAGGCCATCTCCACACAATCTGAAATTCACCATTCTACAGTGAAAAGGATTGTTTACAAATGGAGAGCCTTCAAGACAGTTGCCAATCTTGCCAAATTCAGTCCAAGGTCAGACCATTTAATGCTCAGAGGTATAAAGAAAAACCCACAGCTACATCCTGTGACCTACAGGCATCTGTAAGCACATTAAATGTTTATGTTCATGACAGCACAAAATGACAAGACACTGAACAAGCACCTGAGTGGCCAAAGGAGAAACCTGTATAACCAAATCAGTTTAGTGATGTGAGGCAAAAAAAAGTAGAGCAGGACTATCCCAGGGTTGTGTACAGTGACAGATGGAGAGATCTGAGATCTTGGCATGGGGATGCATCTGCAGGGATGTACAGCAGCTCTGTCTTGCTGGGATTTAGTTTCAGCTGAGGAGCTGCCATCCATGACGAGATGTCAGCCAGACATGCTGAGATCTGTGCAGAAACATGAGTGTCTAAGGGGGGGAAGGAGAGGATGAGTTGAGTGTCATCAGCATAGCAGTGCTATGAAAACCTATGTATATGGGGGGAAAGAAAACATAAATTGTCTTGTTAAGGTTTTGGGACACCGCAAGCCACAAGAATAGCTTCAGTGTGGCTTGGCACAGATTTGACGTCTTTCGAACTGGATTGGAGAGATCATCACCATTGTTCTCACTGTTCTAAAAGACATTCTCTCAATTGGTGTTTAAGGTGGTAGAGAGCACTGTCTAACATGTCAGTCAAAAATCTCCCATAGGTGTTTAATCTGGTGAGTGTGAAGGCCATAGCATATGATTTGCATAATTTTCATACCGATGAAATCATTCAGTGAGCACTCATGCCCTATGAATGGAGCATTGTCATCCTGGTAGAGACCATTCCCATCAGGAAGGAAATGTTACAGATGATGAGTGATTTAAAAAAAATTTTTACATTGGCTTCCATTGTGAACCCGAATCATTTCATCAAAATGCTTCCCACAACATAATAGAGTCACCAGTTTTTCCTATACTTTGTCACACATCTGTATTACAATATATTTTAAATATACTGCTGGACAATGTACATACACTACCAGTCATAGGTTTTTGTTAATTTTTTACTATTTTCTAATACTTCAGAATGCACATGTCAAACTCAAGCCCTATGGGCCAAAAACAGCCAGCTGCCTCATTTCATTCAGCTGCCACAAACTTGCATTCTTAGGTTAGGCCTTAGATTATGGCCTTTAAAGTGCTCACAAACATGCTGATGTGGCCCAGGATTGACACCCCTGTTTAGAACAATAATGACGACATCAACCCAATGAAACTAACATTTATTGAGTTATGCAGTGATCAAGAAAATTGTTAAATAAATCAAAACTGTTTTATATTTTACATTTTATATTTGAATTGCTTAACAGTATTCCAGCTGTATGAGGGAGTGTCACCCTGTTCTAAATGTTTTGATTAAAATCTTATTTTAATTAAAAATACTTTAGATAAATAAAAATAATTTTAGAAAATACATTTTGATTCAGAAATCAAATTATGCATGGCTATTATCTTCACTATTTATATTTGTCTTAGAAACAAACAATTCTTAAAATGTCTATAAGGCAAAGAAAAAAAAATATATATATATATATATATATTCAATCTGTGTCCAAACTTTTAACTGGTAGTGTATATTGACATACTGAACATAATGCATAGTATGTTCCAATACATCACAACATGGGCGTAGGTTTGCCTTGAAACCTGTCATGAAAGGGAAGTTACATTGGGCCTATAACAACACCTATAAAAACAAATACCTTCAACACCAAGAACAAGCTATCCATCAGTTTAATATTATTTATCATTATTTAATATTATTTTAATATTATTATTTAAATATGAACAGGTTGTACATGTACAGTACTGTGCAAAAGTTTTAGGCACATGCAAAGAAACGCTGCAGAGCAAAGATGCCTTCAAAATAATGAAATTAAATGTTTCTACATTAAAAAAATATCGTAAAGAGCAGTAAACTGTAGAGAATGGGGAAAAAAAGTCCATATTTGGTGTGACAAAAAAATTAAAATAAAAATAAAAATAGTAGTCTCAGGTACAATTTGTGCAGTTTTATAAGGAAATGAGCTGGTAAGTTTTATTGAGCATCTTGCAGAACCAGACACAGTTCTTCTGGAGACTTTGACTTTCGCACTCGCTTCTTATTTTTGCAGAAAAACCCAGCAGCCTTCACTGTGGGTTTTTGTCTGAAAAGTGGTTTCTTACATAATATGATGCTTTCTTTAATGACATACAAATATTTTTCTGTAACATTTAATTTTGTGCTAGGAAACTAATGTTGCACCCGAGTGTGTGTAAATTTACGCATAAGAAAACTAACTAATGTAAACTTTGATTGATCAGCTTCAAGTCTTATAATTTGTGATGAGTTACTATCTATATAAAATCCAATCCAAAATCTGTTTTAAGACAAGTAAGATTAGTTTCATCAATTAAGTTGAAATGCTGGCATATAAAAGGAGGATGGGCTGATCTCTGCATATGCTAGATGTAAGCTGAGGCTGTGCAAATGTCAGAATTGATATTACTGGAAGAATCAGCACATGATGCCCTTAGGAGGCAATGGATATTTAGAGACGGTGTTTGTTTGTTTTTTGGAGGATGAAAGCTGGCTTATAAGTCAGATGGCATGGCATCTGGCCAGTTTTAAAAAGCTTTTGTCAAGCTTTGGCCTTCCCTGGTAGAGAAACTCTGTGGATTAGCGGCAATACTTTTTTTTACTCAGTTTCAAGCATTTTCTTTTGACCTCACTTATATTGTGCTTGATGGACAACACCGAATTCACCTTCACAATTTTTCTCCATATTTTGGCGTTTTCAGATGCTGTGATGCTGCTGGCTACACAAAGTAATATATTTTTATTCTTGTAGACATGAGTCAAAAGTACTTCAACTCCTGCCTCAGAGAATACCTTCTTTTTTCTTTTTCTTTTTCTTTTTTTTTTTTTTTTTTTGCCAATTAGTAGTCGTTTTGAGCTTTCCCCTCTGTGAACGTGGCCTTTTTATGGAGTTTTGTGGATGTCACCAAACAAAAATCAGCTGTGGGGTGCATGCACCCTGTAACTTATGAGTGATTGAATTTATTCATATGTGTATATTGATTAATGGCTGTGTTTTACAAAACTTTTGTTAATCCGGTATATATTTTTAGTTCAGTTTGGTTAACGCAAACATTTACATGCAACTTTAATCAAAGATTGATGAATGAGGCCCATTATCTGTATGCTTAGAGAGTGCTGTAAAGGTAAATGAATTGCCAAATTGTGTTTGCCTATTTTATATCTTTTGTAGGAAGACTCTAGGAAGTGAAAATAAACTTTAATTGAGAAACAGAAAAGTTGGAATGTAAAAATTAAGATACGAATTGCTACATATTTGATCTTTTTTCTCCCTCTAGGACTTTGCTTCACACTTAGAGTTGTGAGCCTTCAAAATGCTCCTAAATTCATTTTCAAGGATTGGTAAAACTTTTTCAATGGAAGAAGCTTAGCAGCCTACATTAGAGAAAAACGGACATTTCAGAAACAGAAACAGCTGATTAGTCTAAGAGCTCTATACAGTCTGTGATCATGGACATAACTTGCCCTGAAGCAGAGTAGCTGTGCAGCATTTACTGAGTTACAACAGCAATGTAACCTGATAAAAAGTAAGACAGAAAATCCAGGGTAAGATTAAACTAAGCTCAAATATGGCTAGTTAAACAATAAATCATGGTTCATGAGACAGGCTTCTGGTGTACAAAGAGAGGCTTTGGTTTCGTATCCCTGTGTTATGGGTAAATGTAATTGTGGGCTACATTAAGCTGGCCCAGTGTAATGGCTAACCAAGGTATGCCACTCATATAAGGCAAAAATCAGTGTCAATGTTGTAGAGATCCCTGAAGCAAGATCTTGAGCATGCTTTTCTATTGAGAAAAATCTTGGGCAGTCACCAGATGTGATCAGAAAAGCAGTGTTTGGACCAGTGTTATGTGTTAACACCTATTCACATTTACAGCCATTGGACCTCATATATCAAGTTGGATACAAACAAATTTATTTGTAAATCATCTGTATGAGCATTTACACAAGAAATTTGGTGTTCATGAAAATCCTGTAAGTTCATAAAAACTTATGTATCCAATGAGGTTCTCCTGAGCCTGTGTAAATTTATGCATAAGAAATTTTAGTTCGTTTGGCTTATGCAAACATTTACACACAGCTTTACTAAAAGATTGATAGATGAGGCCCATTCTGTGGCAGGAATTAGAAAACAAAACCGTTATCATAGCAGGTGACACCTATGCATAGAATGGTGTTTCCCCAGATCATAGCTGTGTTTTGACATATGGCACTGCTAGTGACGACACAACAGACGATGATCCCTTGCAGAAATGTGTCTGAGAACAGTTGGACTGAATGTCTAGAATAAAGA
The DNA here is from genome assembly GCA_023630585.1 of Cranoglanis bouderius. Lineage (NCBI taxonomy): Eukaryota > Metazoa > Chordata > Actinopteri > Siluriformes > Cranoglanididae > Cranoglanis > Cranoglanis bouderius. The sequence goes on from CM042572.1 coordinate 11,194,663, forward strand.
ACAATCCATGAAAATAAAGCTCTTCTAACTAAGGATCAGCTGTGTTGTACAGTCCTTCATTAGGTCATTCACTAATGTGAGAAAACATTTGCAGTTCAATTCCCTCCTAAGCCTAATCTTCAGTTCTTTAACCTTGTCTGTGTTCAGGTGCTGGGGCATGGATTGGGATCCAGGTGTTGGACTGAGCGAAGCCATGTGGAGAAGAAGCTCCTTGTTGTGGTGTGTGGGCTCTCGCTGGCATTATTCATATGCATCCTGACACTGGGTCTGCATTATAATGAGAGTGAGTGACAAAAAAGACGACTGCTATACTCAAATCTTAACCCATATCTTGTCTTCTATACAAAATGTTCATGTCTTATTTGCACATATTTCAACCAGAAGTCTGGTTACCCCCAAAAGTGCAAAGGAAGAAAACTGCATTTAAAGATCCAGTTCCACTGAAAGATATTCCACTGAAAGATATTATATGCAACTGAACTTTTCTCCAAATCAAACAAATGGCAGTGATAAAATATTATAAATAAAAATACTGAAAAAGAAAAAGGTATGTAAATTTTAAAAAGTTACAATTAAAACAAACAAATAAATAAATAAATAGAAATTTACAATCATAAGCATATGGCAGCATATTTTTACCAAAGATTAGTCAAATGTACTAAAAGGCCCCCAAAGCCTGTCACCATTTTTGACAAACTCCAAAAACACCTGATGTAGTAAAATTCAAAAGCTTTCTTCCCCACTGCATATGTAAGTTTCTCAAGAGCCAGACTTGATATTAAGTTTTTCAATCAGTGTCCTCGAGAAGGACAACTAACATTCTTCCAATTCAGGGCAATCAAGCATCTAGCTTGTAGGAGACATAAGTCAGCCATTTTCCTTCTTTGTTAGAGAGAGAACAGTTATCTGGGTAAATGCTTAGTATACAAAGTTTAGGACTTAGTGGTATTGGAGGAGAAGTAGTTTTAGATCATTACGGCCAAATTTAAAATAATTTTTAAATGGGTAATTAGTTATCATTGTTTACCAGAATCATCCACATCGGTCTCATCACGTGAGGTAAAAGTCACTCGCAACATTTAAACACTTGACTGATCACTGCAACATCGGTTGGCCAATAATCACTTATTATTTCAGTCAGTTCTGTTGACTAAATTTTTTTGTTTTAATGTTTAATTGGGTCATATAAACATTTTAAAACCTTTTCCACTGTCATCTGTACAGCGTGTATAAGTGCTTTTCTCTGTTTTGATGAAGATGTAACAGTGCAGGTGCATTGTGAATATTTTCACTGCTGGTATTTGATTACAAACTGAATTAATTAGGCTTCTGTACTTTATGTCTCTCAATGGTACGTAGCTATCCAACAACTCGATTAAAGTAGAGATAGCGTGATAGTACTTTTTCATTTCTGATACTCAAGGTTTCAGTATTGGTATGAGTATCAGCTGATACCAATAACCATCAAATATTGTTTTCTTAAATAACTATTAAGCTTTAAAGTTTTTTTAAATCACTTCATAGTTAAACTCTTTTACACACAAATCACTTACAGTGCAACATAATAGAGTATAAATATACTTAAATCAATCCTAACCAGTCAAGTCTCTTTATATAAACATTTCCAGTTCCAATATGTTTTCTCTAATACGTTTTCTCCGATATTTGATCCACCATTTTTCGCCGGTATCAGCCCCATACCAGTACTGGGTATCGGATCAGTGCCATCTCTGTATTAAAGCTTGATAACCAGTGAGAAAATCACACTTTAGGCAGACTGACTGTTTTTACCGCTGCATTTGTTACACTGGCCCCTTAATCGATGTGATATTTGCAGGTAGACAGTCAAAGCAAAGTTGGGACGTAACCTAAATAAAAACACTTCACCACATTGTTTTGGTAAATTGTATCGATACCAATACCCTTTCGATGTTTTCTTTAAAAACTACTAAGCTTTAACATGTTTTTTTTTTTTTTTTTAACTGAATCACTCTCTTACACACAAATCACTTACACTGTAACATAATAGAGTATAAATATAATTAAATTAATCCTATCCAGTCAAGTCTCTTTATATGTAAACATTTCCAGTTCCAAAATTAAGTGCTTTATGTTGTCTCCAATACATTTTCTCCAATATTAATCCACCATTTTTTGCTGGTATCAGCCCCATACCGGTAATGGCTATTGGATCAGTGCCATTTGTGTATTAAAGCTTGATAACCAGTGAGGAAATCACACTTTAGGCAGACTGACTGTTTTTACCATACATTTGTTAAACTGGCTCCTTAACCAGTGTGATATTTGCAGGTAGACAGCCAAAGCAAAGTTGGGAAGTAACCTAAAATAAAACACTTCGGCACAGTGTTTTGGTAAATTGTATTTATGTTTTCTTAAAGTGCAGATGTGAAAGCAAATTTTGGTCAAAGCCAGATTGTTTTTGGCTGTTTTCCAGAATTCAGCTGTAGCAACTTCTAATGGTTTTTCCGGGACTCCACAAAAGCATTCTTGGAAGTCTGCATGTTTCAAACTGGAAGCAGGAACTCATACCAGCCATTTATCTTTCAGTCATGTTTTCTGTTAAAAATGAAGTTTGTATCAGAGAACAGCATACCAGCGAATGCCATTTCCTCCTTTTCAGCCACCCAAACTCAATGCCGCAAGACAAATTGCTGCATTATAAAATGACTTGACTTGACTACTGACTGGAAAAATGTGCCCAGACCAGAATGTTTACCCCTCCTTTTTCCTAATCTAAATGATTTTCTGTTTTTCAGGCCTACTTTTCCTGCTTTCTTGCTCACGTGTTTTTATCTTTCTAGATTAGGCTGAGGATGTGTCTCTGATGTTTTTCTTATGAGGTTCCACAGTAAAACCCACTAAGACAACCTCTTTCTTCTTCCCTTTTGCTCTCTCTACTGTTCAAATCCAAACAAGATCTTTTCATGCTGTTCATGTTGTTTTCAATATCAAACATAACATAACCTCCTAAAATAAACCAGTACCTAAAATAAATAAAATTTGTAATTGAGACAAAAGTATGCTAAACTGAGAGGAATGTTTTCTTATGAGTCTGTCCATGTCTGAAAAGATCTAAAGTGCAGCAAAATATTCAATATGGGTGTTACCTAAAACAGTATCATTCAGAGATTGCAGTATAGATGCATACATAAAAACACAATAGAACAAAGGAGTAACTACATACCAATTTTTCCTGCGTGTGTAGGTGGGTGGGTTTTAGGGGTGTTGTGGGGGTTTTCATATATCCTATCTAGACTACCTAAAGCTGTGTAAATATAGACTATAAGACTGTTTTTATTTAAGTGTGGAAACTTATTTAAGTAGGAGCACTTCTGATTAGGTGATCTCTGTTTGTGTGGATATTAGTGTATGTTTGAGAGAAAGAAGTGTCATGTTGCCAGGTTTGTAGCTCACTCTGGTCATCTTCCATGCGAATTTGTCTGTTTATCTCATAATATAATTCCTAAAAAGTCTTGATTGCTTCCCAGACCTGACTGAATGCAGATGTTTGCTCCAAGTGTGGCCTGTATCCTTTTCAAATTGACGATATTCAGACCTACTGATGCAGGAAAATTCTCCGTGGTTTACCGTTTATTTTAACTGTTTTTTTTATTTTTTTAACATTGTCTTTTTAAGTAATGCACTTAAGTTTACAAGCAATTTAAATATGCATTAGTTTAAGTATGCGTTAGTCAGTCTGTACAGGATTTCACTGAGTTTTTTTTGTTTTGTTTTGGTTTTTTTTTTATTGTTGCTTGATTTTCCTGTGGCTTTTTAAAAAATAATAATTATAAAATTGTGCCTTTTTTTGCGGAAACTACTTGAATTGGCGAAATTGTAATTGCATAAAATTGTTTTGCATGGTCTTTCACAGTGATGTTTGTGGGTAAATGAGACCCTTTAGCTGTACTCATGTTCAACGCATGTGAATCGAAGAGGGCTTTGGCTGAATGTGTGTTGTGGTGATGTCACATGAAAAATGGCAAGCTCCTTTGAATATTGCCGAGTTTGCTTGATTTTGAGTTCGTTTCTGAGATCGCAAAATCGCGAAATCCTGGAGGGACTGTTTATTATGTTAAGAAATACATACTGTATACTGAAGTATAATTTAAAAAGTATTACTTTAAAAATTACATTTTGAAAATGTATACTTGAAGTATACTATTTATGCTATACTATGTATGATTCATTTTCACTAGAAAAAGCTTTTCCTGTTTTTCTTGAACTTAATTTAGAAAAACAACAATCACAAAAAAAAAAAAAAACACATCTTGGAATCTCTCTGGCCTTGGTCATCAATATACTTACCAAGTACCAAGCAAAAGCAATATCACCTCCCTTCTTGTTTGGTTTCTTTACTGTCAACTTGTGGGTGAACATTTATGAAGATTAAAAAGCTTATTTGATGACTTGTCTGACTCAGCCTGAATATAATCTGATATTAGTCTGAACTAGGAAAAGACTGGAATAAATAGCCACTGTTGCTTGGACCCCTAACAAAAATATGAGAGTAACACACTGGATTTAAATATTAATAGTTAAATATATATAAAAAAAGAAACTATATATATATATAGAGAGAGATTTTTTTTATTTTTTATTTTTTTACCGTTTGTTCCTCAGCACACCCAGGGCTGTGTCTGACTGAACCATGTGTGAGTGTGGCGACGGCTGTAATGGGAGCTCTGGACCGCTCAGTGGACCCATGTAATGACTTTTACAGCTATGCATGTGGTGGCTGGATGAAGAAAAATCTGCTACCAGAAGGCAAATCACGATGGGATACCTTCAGCAATCTCTGGGAACACAACGTGGCTGTCATGAAGAATTTACTAGGTCAGTCCACTACCAGTAACTGTTTATTTCAGTTATATGAAACAAATACAACTGTATTCAATTACATATTTAAAAAAAAAAAAAAAAAAAAGATTGTGTAAGATTATGTAAGAGTTGGTGTGTGTTAATCTTTGAGATATGACAACGATTAACAGCAATTAACCCTGAATTAGATACAGTATTAATACTAATATTAACTTATGCAATTCCCCAGTGATCCTTGGGGATTTTTTCCCCTTAGTATATTTCCCTTAGATTCCCTTAGTCATTCATAACAATGGGTAAGACCAAGGAATATAGCTGTGATGTGCGTCAAAAGGTGGCAAAATGGGAAGTGGCTATAAGAACATTTATGGCATTTGGCAGACGCCCTTTTCCAGAGCGACTTACAGAAGTGCTTTGAGTCTCTATCATTAAATACATCCCAATACTGGTTCACTAGGTCACGAACTAAAAATATCATCAGTCTAAAAACTCTGTTGGAAGTTAATATGGTAAGAGAAACACACAGACACTTTGTTTTAATGAAAAGTGCTAATTTAAGTACTTTAGGAAGAGGTAGGTCTTTAGACATCGTTTGAAGACTGCCAGTGACTGAGCTGTTCAGACATCTAGGGAAAGTTCATTCCACCACCTAGGTGCCAAAACAGACAAGAGTCTTGATGTGTGCCTTCCTTGTACCCTGAGAGATGGTGGCACCAGTCTAGCTGTGCTAGAGGATCAGAGGGGGCATGCTGCAGTGCGGGTGTGATAAGTGATTTGAGGTAAGTGGGTGCTGGTCCATTTTTGGCTTTGTTGGCAAGCATCAGTGTTTTAAATCTGATGCGGGCAGCTACAGGAAGCCAGTGGAGGGAGCGTAGCAGTGGAGTGGTGTGGGAGAATTTAGAAAGGTTGAAAACCAATCGAGCAGCTGCATTCTGGATCAGTTGCAGAGGTCGAATGGCTCTTAGAGGCAGACCTGCCAGGAGTGAGTTGCAGTAGTCCAGTCTTGAAATGACGAGAGACTGAACCAGCACCTGAGTGGCCTGTATGGATGGAAATGGACATCTGATGTTGTAAAGGAGAAATCAACATGAGCGTGTCAGATTAGCAATGTGAGAGGAAAAGGACAGTTGATTGTCCATGGTTACCCCTAGGTTGCGTGCAGTAACTGAAGGTGGGATCATAGAGTTGTCCAGGGAGATCACAAGATCCTGACATGGTGATGAATCACCTGGGATGAACAGCATTTCAGTTTTGCTGGGATTAAGTTTCAGCTGATGAGCTTGATGATGAGATGATGAGATATCTGCCCGACATGCTGTGATCCGAGCAGAAACAAGAGGATCAGAGGGAGGGAAGGAGAGGATAAGCTGAGTGTCATCCGCATGGCAGAAAACCCATTTGACGATATGACCTCACCAAGAGATCGAGTATAGCGGGAGAACAGAAGAGGACCAAGTACTGAGCCTTGTGGGACACCAGTGGAGAGTCTGTGGGGAGCAGATGTGGATCCCCTCCATGTCACCTGGTATGAGTGACCTTCCAGGTAGGAAGCAAACCACTGCTATGCTGCACCACGAATTCCGAGACTCATGAGGGTAGACAGGGCGGTGGTAGCTCAGTGGTTAAGAAGTTGGGCTACCGATCGGAAGGTCGTGAGTTCAAATCCCAGCACCACCAAGCTGCCACTGTTGGGCACTTGAGCAAGGCCCTTAATTCTCAACTGCTCCCTGGGCGCCGCAGCAAAATGGCTGCCCACTGCTCCGGGTGTGTTTGCGGTTTGTAGTGTGTGTGTTCACTACTCACAACTCCTAATGTGTGTGCACTAACTTGGATGGGTTAAATGCAGAGGACAAATTCCAAGTATGGGTTACCATACATTGACCTTCACATGTCACTTTCACAAGAGAGTCTTGTGATTGACTGTGTCAAATGCTGCTGAAAGGTTAAGGAGGATGAGGACTGATGACAGTTTGGCTGATCTAGCAGCTTCTCAGTGACGGTTTAAAGTCAGACTGGTTGGGATCTTGGAGGTTGTTCTGTGAGAGATAGAGAGACAGTTGATTGTAAACAGTGCGTTTGAGAATTTTAGAGTAGTAGCCAATGTCCGAGGGATCCAGAGTGGGTTTCTTCAGGATGGGAATAACCCTTGCTCTCTTGAATGCAGTTGGTACATGAGCAGATGATATGGAGCCATTGATGATATTCGTGATGTAGGGGAGGAGGTCTTGTGAGATGGTCTGGAGCATTGTGGAAGGGATTGGATCCAATGGGCAGGTGGTAGGATTGCAGGACAAGATGACCTGCAGGATCTCTTCTGATGCTAGATTAGAAAAATGTGCCAGGGAAGGAGAAGAGGAATCCTCAGTGGGTAGTGTAGGAGTTGGGGTGGAAGTGATGGTCTGGCAGATTTTTCAATCTTCCCATCATAAAAGGTGGCAAAGTCTGGGAGAACAGTGCAGGAGGAGCCGGTGGGTTGAGTAGTGCAGAAAAGATGTTGTGGAGCTTGCGAGGGTCTTGTGCAGAAATTTCCAGCTTCCTGGGTTTAGAGGATAGAGGGCAGAGGAGGTCCATGGATGAGGAAAGTGAGGATAGGAAAGTGTCTGTGGCTAACTTCAATGGTATGGAGGAAAAGGAGTCGGGGTCTAGAAGGGATGATAGGCTGCAGGAAGCTATGGAGGAAAGAGAGATAGAATGGAGGTTTGGATGGGTAGGAGAGAAGTACTGATAGCTGCTTTTAGGCAGGATAGGGAGGGTGATGGTAAAGGATTCCAAGTGATGATCGAAGGTGTGGAGTGGGGTCGCATTGATGTCTGTAGCTGGAGGGGGGCGACTGAAGACCAGGTCCAAGACATTTCCTCCCTTGTGTGTGGGTGGGCAGCTGTTGAATATCAAGGAGAAAGAATGCAGAAGAGGGAGAAGGCAAGAGGATTCGAGCTTGTCAGAGGGGAGGTTGAAGTCTCCAAGGACCGTAAGAGGGGTACTGTCGGTAGGGAAAAGACTGAGGAGCATGTCCATTTCTTCAAGAAAGTCTCCTAGAAGACTTTCTATAAGAAAATAGCACAAGCATTGAAAATGCCCATTTCCACCATCAGGGCAATAATTAAGAAGTTAGGAATGTTATGAATCAACCTGGAATTGGACGTGTGTCTATATTGTCTCAGTGCACTGTGAAGAGGATGGTTCGAGTGGCCAAAAAATCTCCAACAATTCCAGCTGGAGAATTGCAGAAGTTAGTTGTGTCTTGGGGTCAGAAAGGCTCCAAAACTACAAACCAAAGTCACCTACATCACCACAAGTTGTTTGGAAGGGTTTCAAGAAAAAAGCCTCTACTCTCATCCACAAACAAACTCAAGCATCTTCAGTTTGTCAGACACTACTGGAACTTCAAATGGGATCGGGTTCTATGTTCAGATGAAACCAAAATAGGGCTTTTTGGCAATAATTGGCACACACAGAGAGGTAGCCATATGGAAAAGTACCTCATGCCCACGGTTAAATATGGTGGTGGCTCTTTAATTTTTTAATTTTATTAAACAAAAACCTGACTGCCTCTGTCAGAAAGCTTAAAATCGGCCATGGTTGGATCTTCCAGCAGGACAATTCTCCAAAACATATACATCAAAATCAACACAAAAATGGTTTACTGACACAAAATCAAGGTCCTGCCATGGCCATAGAAAACCTGTGGGGTGAACTGAAGAGGAGAGTCCACCAGCGTGAACCTCAAAATGTGAAGGATATGGAGAGATTCTGTATGGAGGAATGGTCTCAGATCCCTTGCCATGTATTCTCCAACCTCATCAGGCATTATATGAGAAGACTTAGTGCTGTTATCTTGGCAAAGGGAGGTAGCACAAAGTATTGACTAAAAGGGTGCCAATAATTGTGGCATACATATTTAACAAAGATTTTTTTTAAATAAACCTGTGTTTTGTTTGCAATTGTTTGATATCTATGAGAGCAGAGTATTTTTGTATTATTTGAACAAAAGATCAAAAGGTTAAACAATAAAAACAATTTTCCCAGCCTTCTGTGCTCATATTTACCAGGGGTGCCAATATTGTATGTGTACTGTGTGTGTGTGTGTGTATATGTGTGTATATGTGTGTATATGTGTGTGTGTGTGTGTGTGTGTGTGTGTGTGTATGTATGTATGTATGTATGTAAATCAGTTTTTTTTATTTTTGACTTCTACATTATCAAGTCAGTGCAATAAACATTTTAGATTCCCAAACATTAGTTTTCTAGCACAAAATTAAATGTTACAGAAAAGCGTTTGTATGTCATTAAATAAAGCAGCATATTATGTAAGACACTTTTCAGACAAAAAACACAATGAAGGCTGCTGGATTTTGCTGCAAAAATAAGAAGCAAGTGTGAAAGTCTCCAGAAGAACTGTGTCTGGTTCTGCAAGATGCTCAATAAAACTTACCAGCTCATTTCAAAACTTACCAGCACAAATTGTACTGGAGACTACTATTTTTATTTTTATTTTTTTGTCACACCAAATATTGATTTGTTTCATTTACTACTGTTTACTGCTCTTTAGGGTATTTTTTTAAGCAGAAGCATTTAATTTCATTATTTTTAAGGCATCTTTGCTCTACAGCATTTCGTTGCATGTGCCTAAAACTTTTGCACAGTACTATGTGTTTGTTGTGTGTGTGTGTGTGTGTGTGTGTGTTTTATATATACTGTGTGTGTGTATATATATATATATATATATATATATATATATATATATATATATATATATATATATATATATATATATATATATATATATATATATATATATATACTATCCTGTGTATTTGTTGAACTTTTCTTATCCTTGTGCAGTTCACACTTTATGTAGCTGGGTGTACACAGTTCATGTTTTGTCTTGTATGGTATTATCCTGGAGGGTTGTTTTTTATTTTTTTATCCTAATGTGTACATGTGTACTGGATGAATACAATAATTATCTTGATGTTTCCATATAGAGAGCACAGGTCAGCAGGGCCTGAGTAAAGCTCAACAGAAGGCCCTGAAATACTACAAAGCCTGCATGAATGAAGCCAAGATTGAGGAGCTTGGAGCCCGCCCCTTACAGGAGCTTATCAACCAGGTGAAATTTTACTGTATCTTCATACAGCCCAATAATTATAAAATATTTTTTTTCTTTTATTTGTCAATTAACCCTAACCCTAGATCATTAAAATAATTATTTTGCTGCTTAATTGTTCATTAATAATACTGAGCAGTGGCATAACCAGGAATGAGGAAATATACTAAATAAAATCACTGTGTGATCTGTACAGTTATACTGATATTGAAGTATGATGCGCTCATGCATTTTAGGTGGATGCCAGAAAATACTAGGAGTCGGGATAGCACAAATCTGTTATTTAAATAACTTAAGGCACAAGCTGTCATCACCCAATGTTTCCATGTACTGTATTAATAACTTACACTTTGGGGGGGAAAAAAAAAAAAAAAAAAATGCTAAAATATAATAATAATAATAAATAATAAAAACAGATCATCATCGTAGCTAGCTACAATCGTACTGTTAGTGATGACTTTGTTGAATGTCTATGATAGGGGTGTCCAACCTTATCCGCAAAGGGCCGGTGTGGGTGCAGGTTTTTATTCCACCTGTTTAATCAATTGAGCTTTGCTTTCAATAGACTCAGGTGTGGCTCCACACACACCGGCCCTTTGCAGATAAGATTGGACACCCCTGGTCTATGAACATCATTACAGCACAGTTAGTATGCAAAACAATGTTATTTGACATGTGTATATAATCACTGTAAGTGTGCTCTGTTAACCACCACCCAGTAACATTTCCTGAAATCTGAAATCCCCACCCCTCCCCCACAAGCTACGCAGCTTTAATACTGGGTGTACCAGATTGTTCAGAGGGCAAAATAGGGTAATTTCCTGTTTTGTCTTTTTTAACTAATTCAGTTTAAGTCTTATTGTCCCAAAATTTAAGCATTGCACACCAATGACTCACTTGAATGAAAGGACAGGCATGTACCAAAATAGATCATGATTTTAAAATGTTTCATTAAAAAAAATAAACTAAATAATCTATGATATAACTGTTCTACCTGCCAGCTGAATTTTATTATTGCACTGTTGAAGCATGATTTTTTGATGGTAAAATTATTTGGGTGATGTCATTATTTTGTGATGTCCAAAATACTTGACGTCATTACGTCAGGGATCTGGCAGGCTGTAAACAAGTCCTGAGGAGACATAGCTGTTCGGTTATTAAGTGCTCCACAACAGTGAGATAGAGAAAGCTCAAATTTCATATGCGGATAGATAACTTTTTTACTTTGAAAGATAACGCAGTTTTTGTTGATATCTTCGATATTTTCTTCATACAAAAGCTATTTTTTGCACAATAGTCTGACTGTAGACACCAACGTCTACACCACTAAGGGGCCTGAACAAACATTCATTAATTTTGGACTGAGCAATTTCATTCTTTTTCTTCAGACAGGAGGCTGGACCTTGACTGGCCCCTGGGACAAGAACAACTTCCAGGAGGTTTTGCGCACTGTGTCAGCCATCTACCGCACCTCCCCTTTCTTCACTGTGTTTGTCAGCACAGACTCCAAGAACTCCAGCAGCAACATTATCCAGGTGCACACCCTTCTTCACTACTGGCCAAGTCATTTGGCTACAGACTTCTTTACTGTTGTTTTGAAATCATTGTGTGTTTTATGGTGTGATTATGAATAATGTATTGAGCTATTTGTCATTTCATTTTTCTTGCTTTAAATTCAGGAGCAGGGGAATGCTGCTTAAAGGCAAAATATTAAACAGTTGCTTCATCTTTCCTACAGGTTGATCAGTCTGGACTGGGCCTGCCATCTCGGGAGTACTATCTAAACAAAACTGCCAATGACAAGGTATCTAGAAGAATAACCGGAGAAAAGAAAATCTAATATTGATACTACAACATACAGACAAATTCAGTGAAACACTTGGAATATAATTAGTTTTCTTCCTTACATATACTATAAAGACATTTCCCATCTTCAGACTATTGTAGAAAATGCTGTTTTTAAAAGTTTTGGCCTCCATTGAGGAACGTTATATATAGCAGCTAAAGCTAATTTGGAAACACTGTTTTGGTAAAACTGTGCTGTAACCTACATATTCTTATTCTACGACTTTCATTTCTCAAAAGTCTAACTGAATGTCATGGCCAAACACTTTTCTAATCCCTGTAGTATCTCAACGCATATCTGAACTTCCTAGTAGAGCTGGGAGTCCTGCTGGGCGGCTCAGAGGAGACATCTCGCACTTTGATGCAGGAGATTGTACAGTTTGAAACCACTCTGGCCAACATTACGGTTCCTCAGGAGGAGAGAAGGGATGAGGAGCTCATGTACCATAAGATTCAGGCTAAAGATTTGGCAGTGAGTCACACTGTGGTTTGAGAATAGAAAGGTTCAAATCTATTTTTTGTGTGGTGTTATAGCTAATCTCTGTGTGTGTGTGTGTGTGTGTGTGTGTGTGTGTTTCCCCCTTAGACACTAGCTCCCGCAGTTGACTGGATGCCTTTTCTCAAAGCAGTGTTTGCTCCAGTTGCTCTTAATGACTCCGAGCCTGTGGTGCTCTATGCAAAGGAGTACCTCCAGAAAGTTTCACAGCTCATTAGCAACACCAATAAGAGGTAGCTCATCACCATTCAGCGAAAACCGAATACATAAATTACCAAATATAAAAAATATTAAAAGGTCTCATTTGTACCCTGGACCCACAGCTAGGGTTGTCAAAAGTACCGGTACTTCGGTACCAAGTCGGCACTAAAAAATAAAAACACAAGTACCGGTACTACTAACTGATGCGCTGTGTGACAGGTAGTCGGTCGGGAACTTTTCGTATGTGCACCATGCAATTTTGGTAGCGGTTGCATTATGGATGTTGTAGCATAGTTTAATTCAAGTGTAGGATTGAAAAAAAACATCCTCGTTTTTGCTTACTTAATGGTCAGCATACGCGCGTGTAAGGCTAATACGATCACGTGTCCTTATTAACCATTTAATTCTTTTAAAAACATCCGCGGACCGCCGTGTTGTTAAGTGTAAAACTATATGCTATGTACACAGCTGCTGTGTTTACGTAGGCACTCATGCGATACATCTTTGGAAAGCTAAGATTCTTGTGCTTCGATTGATGCAAACCAACACTTACAAAACTGAGGCAACTCACCTATGAAGCCTCATATTAGTCCACTGATCCATAAAATCCAGACAGAAACAGTCTTGTTACACTGGCAAAGGGCCAACCAATCCAATTAAGTAAAAATATTTAGTCCAAAACACATTATTACATCAATAAATACCCACGGACTATTGCTGAGTCATTTCTAATTATAGGCAGATTTGCCTAATCTTTCACGTTTTCTGTTATAACTCTTAATATTTAACTTCATAAATAAGAAATGTGTGTTGTTCAATTATGGCATATTTTTGTGTTTTGCATGCTTGTAATTTTTTTGTTTAAAGTTTTTTTTTCCACAAGTAATTAAAGGTATAAAAATAAATAAACACTTTGAAATATTGAAGTATATAGAATGGCATTGTTTTTTTTTAAAATATATTTTATGTTGATATTTAACTTTATTAATAAAATAGTGTGTTGTTCAATTAGCATGTTTTTGTGTTTTGCTGTGGTACCGAAATTTGTACAGAGTACCGCAGAATTTTACTGGTATTGGTACCGAATACTGAAATTTTGGTACCATGACAACTCTACCCACAACTTTCGGCATGTGACATTATAGACCTCATCATTATTAAGTTTGCACAAATGACTGAGCTGATCTTTCTGTGTGAATGCAGCACACTGAATAACTACATGATCATGAAAGTGGTGAGGAAGATGGTGTCCATACTGGACCAGAAGTTCCAGGATGCTGAGCAGCGTTTTCTTGAAGTCATGTATGGTGCCAAGAAGGTCAGTGATCAAAGGTCAACACTCGGAGAAATGATCTTATACAAGAAATGGCAATATTGGGTAAAGCTCTCAATGCTGTAAATGTTTTCATGGGTCAAGCTGAACAAAAAATTACTTCCAGATTTACAAACGTTTCAATAACGCTGATTTTCGTCATACTGTTTATGTTGATAAATGTCAATCACCCATAAATGATCAAGTGTGTTCATAACACAGCTGATTTGCATTTAGTGACACCCACAAAACTCATAAAAAGCAAAGCTCATGGAGAGATGAAAAGAACAAAATGATGGCTAAATTTTGAAAGAGGACCTCCTAAGTGTGGTGTGTGCTAAATCTTCTAGTAATGCAACTCGGCCATTGCAGAACCTCAGCTACCACATACACACACTAACTCTCCATTCTTTTACAGGGTGCCATTTATTTTGTCTTAATTTAATTGCTAGTCTTATTTGTGATTTTTAAAAAAAAAAAAATTTTTTATTGCTTTCTTCCAAGTCATTAATATGGAATGGCAAGTTTCATAACACTTTCTCTAAATTTGTGTGTGTATTTGAAATAAATAAGCATTTTAAACTTGACAAAGTAATCGGTATATAATATTGCAGTAATTCCTTGCCAGTTATACGATTTGAAGCTGATCAATCAAGGTTTAGGTTAGTGAGTCTCCGTATCTGTAAATGTACACAAAATCAGCAGCTCCTATAGGATACAAACATTTTTCTGACTGAACCGGATTTTCATGAATATCACATTTCTTGTGTAAATCTTATTTAGGAATAAATTAATTTGTATCGGCCGTGATAAATGAGACCCATTCTCCCACTCTCCTCTGGCTGACATTGGTCATCTATCATTAAAATCATAAACACATTACCCTGCTGTAATGGTAAGGAAAGCAATTAGCAGCTGAAGCTGAGCTCATGAAGTATGTTATTAAAATTGTCCACCACACCTTCATAGAGCTCATTAAAAGAGGAGGAAATTGGAAAGATTAAATACTCCACATGTTGGAAAGTATGTAAATAGAAGTGTACAGAGCTGGTGTTGAAAGTTGTGTTCGTTAAAAAAAAACAACTTTTTAAAAAAAATTAGCTTGTGTGATTACAGAAAACTTGTGTAGGCTTGTGTTTAGTGTAGAATCCCTATGCACTGCACTGATCTGGGCTGTACAGGCTCAGCCTAGTCAGTGTCTTATCAGGCAGAGATACTGTTCTCCCAACCTCACCTTCCTCGAGGGTGAGGCTGAAATAACAAGCTATGATTCTGTGAGCTGTGGCTGACGTACGTGTGTTTGCACTCGAGTGGGTGTGATGGGAAGGAGGAAAGAGCAAGAAAGAGATTAAAAGAATTGTGCTGATATTCCATTTGTTGCCATAACCATGTAAGTCACATGTCTTTAAAGTTGACCCAATTATTCATATTTGGTCCTGTTAATTAGATGGCCAAAACAATGAGATTTGGACACGTTATATTGTTGGGCCACTCCCATGTGACTTGCTATACGTGCCTGATTTCTTTCCTCAACTCTTCACTCATTTACTCATTCTTTGTGCATCTTGGTGTGTGTCCTTCACTTGGATTGTAAATGTCACACCCACAAAGGGAAAAGGAGGCGACAGGGGTTTTTACCGGCCTATAAAAATAACAGACAGGGACTTACGGTCTCTTCAGAAAGATAAAGACAAGGTTCTTGAGACTAAGACACTGAGTTTATGCCAAGAAAACATGCCTATTGCTAACTGCTGCCAAGTTTAAAGATACAGTCAGTGATTTCGTTCAAAGTGAGCTAAACCTACCTATGTTCTAACCTAACCTACCAAAATCCAAACAAATACAACACCTCAAGCTGACTTGACTGGCAGACAACAGATTAACACGCACGTAGAAATGTCTCTTTTTTTCATAATTGCTTGAATGTTGGGGGTTCACAGCATTTTTTTTTTTTTCTCCCATTTACAGAGCCTGTGGCACCACAGAGGCTAGAATTCTTCCTCTGAACATTTTGACAGCTACCAGAATAAAAAATGTTGTGACTTTTATAAAAAGATCAAATCAAAAGATCATATAAAAAGATCCCAGATCACATCTTTAAAGTATATCCATCCTGCAATAAGTGGGGCTTTCACTTTGATTGAATGTTTAACTAGGATTTAAGGATGCATTTTGCTTTGTTAATGATTGAAAAAGCCTGAAGCAGTGCTTCATTTTGAGGGATCAGGGCCAGAATATAAATGAAGAGAACTCACTGTTCCCTCTTTGTCATTCTGAGGTAATAAACAACAGTTTTCAGTATTAAATTGCATTTATTTTTGTCTGCAATGTTTCAGAGCTGCACTCCTCGCTGGAAACTGTGCGTCAGTGACACAGACAGTGCGCTAGGCTTCGCCTTGGGGGCTCTATTTGTCAAAGCCACCTTCGCTGAGGACAGCAAGGCCTTTGTGAGTATACCCTGTTGTGCATTCTCTAATACAGCAGTGAGGCTGAACACACTAACCTCTCCCTTGTGTGTATATCAGGCTGAAAATATGGTCTCAGAAATCAAATGGGCCTTTGAGGACAGCTTGAAACATGTGAGTTGGATGGATGGCGAAACTAAAAAGGCAGCCAAAGAGAAGGTGAGAGGCAGATTACTTCAGACCACCTACTGTTCTCCAAAACAAAACAAAAAAGCAGTTTGGTTCACTAATGCACAACCAATTGACCATCCTGTGCACTTGTACATAAATGAATTTAAATGTGATGTATACAGTGGGGTCCAAATGTCCGAGAGTACTAGTGAAAAATGCTTCTATTTTGCATTCTTCTCTAATTTAATTTTTTAAAAATTCTTTTTACAAATATTATTGACAACAACTTCAGTGAAAAGTAGAATCTCTGAAATATTTAGATGAATTTCTTATGAGTTTCTTAGTATTTGGTATGTTCCCTTTTTGCTTTAATGACTGTGTGAACTCGAGCTGGCATGGACTCTGCAAGTTTGTGCAAAACCTTATAATCCATTTTAGATCAAATCTATCAGAGTGTCGTCTGACAACATGCTTCAATAGAGAGATTAGGCATGAGTATTTTTTTTTTTTTTCTTACAAAGCAGTTAACATGGTCAATATCACAATTTTGCTTATATTTTAATAGGGACCAAGAAATAGTGCAGAATTTTGAATATTAAATAATATTGTATATTAAATATTCAAGATATTGAACTTTAACCTTCTTTTACTTTCTTTCTTTTAAAATATTTAAAGATTCTAAAAATCTTCTGTTTATTTTCTATTTTAAAGGGAGAAAAAAAAAATCACAGCTTTTGTGGACTTTTAGGCTGTCTCTTCACAGAAAACTTCATATCCACTATTACACACTTTTTAAATCTGTTTTGTGGCACATCAGTTGCTGTGTTAGTTGTTAGTATAAAAATGATATTGAAATAAAACAAGCACATTAATATAAACATACGAGTTGACTTACAGATGACACTATTGTCAGAGCTGTACTGTTCTAGAAATTAATCAACACCTTCTGACCAATCAGTGTTTAGGAGATGTTCAGTGTTTAGTAAAATGTTCAGTGTTTTTAGTGTTTATTAGAAAGACCTTGATTTGAAAATGTCTGGCACTTTGTTAAAGTCATGATTAGCAAATTAATTATTGATAAACCACTGATAACAGGCTAAAATTAATTCATCAAACTGTTATGTTCCAGCCTTTATTCTCTGTACTGCCACCTGGTGCTAATATATATACAGGTGCATCTCAAAAAATTTTAATATCATGGAAAAGTTAATATTTTTTCCCCATAATTTAATTCAAAAAGTGAAACTTTCATATATTCTAGATTCATTACACATAAAGTGAAATATTTCAAGCCTTTTTTTTTTTTTGTTTTAATCTTGATGATTACAGTTTACAGCTCATGGAAATCAAAAATCCAGTATCTCAAAAATATTAGAATAAAGAATTTATAATACAGCAGTATCGACCTGAGAAGACTCTAATCAGTTAATTAACTCAAAACACCTTTTTACTCAAAGCACCATTGCTCAGTGGTCCAAGGTCCTCTTTTCAGATGAAAGTAAATTTTGCATTTCATTTGGAAATCAAGGTCCCAGAGTCTGGAGGAAGAGTGGAGAGGCACAGAATCCAAGTTGTTTGAAGTCCAGTGTGAAGTTTCCACAGTCAGTGATGATTCGGGGTGCCATGTCATCTGCTGGTGCTGGTCCACTGTGTTTTCTCAAGTCGAGAGTCAATGCAGCGTCTACCAGGAGATTTTAGAGCACTTCATGCTTCCATCTGCTGACAAGCTTTATGGAGATGCTGATTTCATTTTCCAGCAGGACTTGGCACCTGTCCACAGAACCAAAACGACTAGTAACTGGTTTGCTGACCATGGTATTACTGTGCTTGATTGGCCAGCCGACTCTCCTGACCTGAATTTTGTCAAGAGGAAGATGAGAGACACCAGACCCAACAATACAGACGAGCTGAAGGCCGCTATCAAAGCAACCTGGGCTTCCATAACACCTCAGCAGTGCCACGGGCTGATTGCCTCCATGCCACGCCGCATTGATGCAGTAATTCTTACAAAAGGAGCCCAGAGTGCATAAATTAACATATTTTTCAGAAGGTCGAAATTTCTTTATTACAGATTCTTTATTCTAATATTTTGAGATACTAGATTGTTGATTTCCATGAGCTGTAAGCTGTAATCATCAAGATTAAAACAAAAAAAGGATTGAAATATTTCACTTTATGTAATGAATCTAGAATATATGAAAGTTCCATTTTTTTAAATTAAATTATGGGGAAAAATGAACTTTTCCACAATATTCAATTTTTTTTAGATGCACCTGTGTGTGTGTGTGTGTGTGTGTGTGTGTGTGTGTGTGTGTGTGTCTGTCTATATTAAGAAGTGACAGTTTATTGTTCTTTTCTTCCAGGCGGATGCAATATACAATATGATAGGCTACCCAAAGTTTATCATGGATCCCAAGGAGCTAGACAAAGTGTTCAATGAAGTAAATACAGAATAACATCATTATTGTTACGGAGTATTACATAAGATACAAAATATAAACTTCCCTTGGTTAAATATATTGTCTTAAACCAGACCATTTAGCTGATATGGGCCTTGTAACATGTAGCATGAAACACAGTGACTTTAATCATGGCATGGTTTAATGTTTTATACATGTATATTTAATGTTGTTGTTCTGTGTTAGTTTGAAGTCGTGCCAGACTTGTACTTCCAGAATGTCATGCAGTACTACAACTTCTCTGGCCGGGTCACAGCTGACCAGCTCAGGAAAGCCCCAAATAAAGATCAGTAAGGAGCTGGCCAACTCACACACTCACTACACCCTCTGCTTACCCACTCTCTTACACTCTGCTTACTAGAGTTCTGCTGAAACTTGCTTCTTCCTCCTCTAATACAGATGGAGTATGACCCCACCTACAGTGAATGCCTATTACAACCCCACCAAGAATGAGATTGTACTTCCTGCTGGTATTCTTCAAGGCCCCTTCTACAGTCATGCCTGGCCAAAGTAAAAGGCTCACACACCTCCACCTACCTCATCACTTTACTACTGGTGCCAATGTATAAAATGAAAAACTGTATTATGAATGAGAAAATCTTTACTATTTTCTTTTCTAGAGCCCTGAATTTTGGTGGCATTGGTGTCGTTATGGGTCATGAACTGACTCATGCATTTGATGATCAAGGTAAACAGTTTGTAATACTTTTATGACACTCTGTAGTCTTTGTTCTTATGGAATTATAGTGTAGATTACAGCCAGATCTTAGCTGGCTAAGAAAGGCTGGCTAGTAATGTAACATCACATAAGAAGTCCATGCGAAAATTATTCCCCTTGGCATTTCAAGTTTTGAATGAACAGTAGCCTTAGTCATGTATAAACAACAGGATCATTTACAGTATATGCTAGCTTAAACTTGATTCAGCATGCTTTTGGAGAATGGGCTGTTCATGAATTTAAGGGGCTGCAAATTTGATTCGATTTGAAACATATTTTCTTAGCTTTTTAGACTGCTAAGAATTGTTCCCCGATATTTTCCATCAGTTTACAGTTTCATTTATTGACTGAATCTGGTCATTATCCATTGTGATGTCCAGTGTTCCCTAAGGTTCACTGTTGCTAGATTAAAGTACTCCATTCTTGCATGGCATACAATTCAGTTTGTTTTCCCTTTACACAAAACTTTGTGTCTATCTTCCATTCCATTATAGCCAAAATAAACAGACAGCTGTTACAGATCATTATGTTTTGTTTCCCCCTAGTGGTTGCCCACCATTAAAAGTCCAATGAAATAGCATTATTTCAGAAAATAATACAAATTTTATGCTTAAAGATGTTTAAAAAAAATTTTAAAAAATCACTTATCAATATATCCGCGTTTAGTATGGATGTATGTCTATGCAATGGTGTGTTATGCTCCTAGGAAGAGAATATGATAAGGATGGTAACTTACGCTCCTGGTGGAAGGACACATCAGTGAAGGAATTTAAGCAGCAGACCCAGTGCTTGGTGGAGCAATACAGCAACTACAGCATCAACAACGAACCCCTCAATGGCAAACGCACTCTTGGTGAGAACATCGCTGACAATGGCGGCCTCAAAGCAGCTTACAAGGTTTGTGTAGATCCGCTGCCATCATTTTTAAGTATTTCTCAGGAGAAGTATTGGTGTTGGAACTTCCCTCTGTCCATAAAACTATGTTTATAAGATCTAATCACCTGTCTCCATATACTGTATCTACGTAGAAAAATATCAGGGCCAGGGGGTTGAACTGGGTTTTACAGTAATTCAAAACCCAAATTAAAATTATTCCAATTCAAGCTGTGGGTTTCTTTTATGTTCATGCTTTTATAGTTTAAAAAAGAACAAGCAAGTCAGTGTTTACTCTCCATAACAACCCAGAGTGTGGCGTGAAAGGTATTACCTTCCACATATGTTTCCCATTCAGCACCCACAACCTGGAAAATCTGGAGTAGAAAACAGGGCGTCTCTCGAGCAAAGCCTTGAAAACACAACAGGTGGCTTGGAATGGGTCATCCTTCACTACATCTCATTCTTTCCACCAGGCAAAAAGTCAGAGGTTACAGAGCAGGCCTGGCAAAACATCTCCTAGCAGCTTCTGCCTGTTGATGTTCTGCCAACTCACAAAAGCTGCTCCTAGATTAGCACAGTTTTTCTGAGATGGTTTGGAAATTCTGTTCCAGAAAGAACTAATCAGTAGTGAGTCAAACCAAATAAGAGTGAGAAAGCTATAAAACAAGTTTATTATTATTATTATTATTATTATTATTTTTATTATTTTTATTTTTTATTTATTTATTTTTATTTTTTTATTTTTCTAAAGTATGGTATTGAATGCTGTCTTGCGCTGCAGGCCTATGTGAACTGGATCCAGAAGAATGGGGAAGAGGCTACGCTGCCCGCTCTGGGAATGACAAATCATCAGCTGTTCTTTGTTAGTTTTGCCCAGGTTGGTTTTTTTTTGTTGTTGTTGTTGTTGGTGGTGGTAATTCATAATTAGGTTGTGATCTGGTGTGGCCCAGACATTGTTTACAAAGAATGCAGTTAGCTTAGTACTCAGTGAAAAGGAAAAAAAATCTTTTATTTGTGTTATTATTGGGGTAAGCATTTTTATTCTCCTCTTGGTGAAGGTGTGGTGTTCAGTGCGGACCCCTGAAAGCTCTCACGAGGGTGTGATCACCGACCCCCACAGCCCGTCACGCCTCAGAGTCATTGGCACCATCTCCAACTCCCACGAGTTCTCCAAACACTTCGGCTGTAAGGAAGGTTCGCCAATGAACCCTAAGCGCAAGTGTGAACTCTGGTGACCCCATTACCCCATCCCAGGAACATGTGCTTTGCTCTCTCGCAAAGCCCAGAAGACTTGTTTGTTTTAAGATATGTTTTAATATAGGGCTCTATTTTATTTTCATTGGGACTCAAGAAAATCTCTTACACTGGAAAGACTACTGGATGTTTAACATGGGAGTAAGAACTGGGGTTGTAAATATACGTGCCTTTATTTTTCTATATGCTATTATTTTTTTAAGGGGAAATCATTTCTGTTCTTGTGTTACAATGTTATATATTTTACAGTTTGTTCACTGAATCATGTCATGTATCATACAATATTATTGAATGTAGTTTATTACCGTGAACAGGAGTGTAAAACTCATTTTAGATAACAGGTCATGTTATACTTAGTCTAGTGTTAAGTGGGCTCAACACAGATGAACAGATTGGAGTTCATTACCAAGAAAACAAATTCAAATTATTCCCCTTTTTTTTTTTTTTTTTTTTAACCATAGTGTATTGCATAAGTATTCACCCCCCACCAAAAACTGTTCCACAATTTGTAATGTTACAACCTGCAAATGAAAAGGACCTAATTGGGATTATATGTCAAGTTTTTAGCTTGCTTTAAATAAAAAAAGAATTTTTTTAAAAGGCATATCACTGGCACATTTTGTCAGTAGATGAATTTATTGCTCTATTTTGCCACCTATTGGAAAAACAGCAATAAGCTTTTTCAAATGTTTCAATTCAATTATGGTCCACAAGACAATTTTAATTTAAAACAGGTATTCAAATTTCATTTGTTGGGCCAGATTAGAACCTTTATTGGGATAAACCTAGCCCACGGGCCATATGTTTGACACCCCGGGGTTAGCATTTTCCCTGATCAAACTTGCACACTCTTGATAATTCCCTGACTCAAGTTTTGAAAATATGCCATGTCATTTATTTAAATAAATAAATAAATAACAGTTGACACATTTGAGGGAAACAACACAAACTGTAGTGACTTGACATGAATGAACAACAATAATAACAATACATGTAGTGGGGGAATATGAATAAAGTCACCCGCCTTAAATAGAATGACCATTTACAGTGAAGTTAAAACATTTAGAGATACGTACAGTGCCAAGGGGAAATAAACAGGAAGCATATATTCAAGTGCTTCAACCAATTTATATTCATTTAAAATATGGTTTTATGATGCCAGTTGGTAATTTGTAAGAATGTTCGTGACTTAAATAAAAGGTTACAGTTAATGTTAGATGGAACAGTGGGATTAGTAGTTGTAGCTTTTCTTTGACTTGATTCTCATGAAATCTAATTATATTACCCTTGCTCTTTAAATTTTTATGTGACCTTTGAGCATCTGAAAAAAACTGCTCCCCAAAACCAAATGAAACCTTCTGGACAAATCCCTCATCATCGTAAACAAAAAACATTTAATGTGCAATTAATAATTAATTCAATCACTATTGTTCATGAATAAAAAAAAGAGATAATTGGCTCAAAAACATTGCAGGCAAATAAACCTAAGGAATGCCTTCATCCAGATGAAATATAACAATTAGACAAAAGCATGGCCTCTCAATAAATGTGTTGTGATTAGGTTAAAGATGCCATCATTGGGTCATGGGGGAAAAATCAGTGCAGTGTTGCATCTTACCCCAGAGCACCTCTTCCCTAGTCATTTCCTAGTGTCAGGATCCAGTAATCCTGTAGCAGTAAAACATGTCTACTTGTGCAAAATATTATAGTAAATCACAGCTCAGTGACTTGATCAGTGAGATCCACATATATTTACAATTTCACAATGACTACAGAGTACAAACCATGGTATTTTTCCATTGCTCCGATATTGTTTTTTGGAACGTGATGTATGTATTGTGCAATACTTAAAACCTGTTTTTTGTGGATCATGTTTGGACTGCTGTAGGAAGTGTTGTTTAATTGGGCTTAGTGAATGAATGAATGAATGAGTGGATGAATGAATACAGAGCTTTGTTTGACATGATGGGAAATATTTGCTGCTCTTCAAATGTGATAACTGAAAGTGCAGATATTATTGGTCCATTAATGTGACCAGTGTTAATATGATACAGATGTAAAATGTGAATACAGATTATAATGGATTTTCTCGCCTTAATGCAAAAAATGTGACGCAATAAAGTTTTATCCAAATGGTTCAGATGTGAGCATCTTGCAATACAGAGGTGTGAGCATGTCTCTTAGAAATAATGAGGCTTCGGCCTCATTCTGGTTCCTTTATAACTGTATGCAGCATGTCATTGCTTGAAATGCAACAGTATTTGCTATTTCCGATGGGTTTTTTCTCCCAGTATCTTTTATTGCAGGAAGATATATACATTATACAGTATGTGTTGATAAACAATATTCGCTTTCGGTTTTACAATTTTCTTTCAAGAATGAATACTCGAGGGGTATAAAATAATAAATAATTTCTGAAAATGCAGATAATATTGACTGAGGAAATAATTAGCGATTATTGTTAGTCCATTGTGTCTGATTGTGATATCCATGCCCATATGCATAGGTTTTCTGATTCTACTTTGAGAATTTGAGATTGGGGGAGAGTTATGCACTTTTCAAAGTATAAAATCATGGGGTTCCATACTGAATAAAAAATGTTTAGTGGATCCTCTAAGTGAATATTTCATTTTCTTCCATTTCAAAAACAACATCTCATGGCTGAGCCAGAGTGAAACTGATGGTGGTTTGCTTGATTTCCAATCATGTAGTATTCTTCTCCGGGCCAAGAGACCAGCAAAAGCATAAGTGTCTTGACAATTTTTGGACGTGACAACACCTTCCTCTGGCACTCTAAAAACAGCCATTTCAAAACAAGGCCTGAGTTCCTTACTAAATGGCTCAGAAATCAGATATTTCAGATGTTTTTTTGCAGACTGTACATTAGCAGTTAGTTAAAAGTGATATGTTTCACCAACACTCAAGTTTATATAACCGTAAACTAACTCTTGTCAGTAGTATTTTTAACTTCGCAGCATAGAAAATATGAATTTACAATTAATGTAGCATTTTTATGATTTCTTAGTGCCCTAGGACAGAGGTTCCCAAAATGTTTTGGGCAAACGACTCCTGGATGGACGTTACGAATGGTGATCTGTAGGCAACCCCAGGTCTACATTTTTTATAACTACAGATTTATAAAATAGGACTACTGTAACATTTGAACATTGTATTCTCTTAGAAACACTTGTATGTGTAACGTACGTAAAGTACATAAAGCCCATAGTGACTAAAAACCAAAAGAATATTTCTTACACTCATTTATCAGTCTGGTGGGAAGTGTTGTGTTGTCATAGGATAATCCACACCAGGGTGGTGTGACATGTCCCAATGCCAAGCAAAGGAGTCTGGTTTATACCTGAGGCATGACTTTGTGTGTGCGTGCAGAAACAGCAGCAATGCCATTGTTCTCACGCTTGCCTGCTTATCTTTCGTATATCTAGAAGATTAAATGTGACAATCATTAGATGGCAGGTTTCCAAGTTTAACTGTAAAATGTTTAGTGGTTTTATTCACAGCAATGTTAAACATGCTGACAAGCACGGTCTCTTTTTAAACATTCCACTGTTATTCTGAATGTTGTCATGAGCTGTGTATCAAATCGAAAACTCTGACTTTACATTCCAAAATATTTACTAACCTAGAAAATCCAGAAGACTGATACACTAAACAGAACGTTTGGTCGATTTGAAGACTACATGAGAGATTTTTCAAATTCAAACACTAATTGTAATAGGAAAACCGGTTAGTGTTAGCACTCAATAACGGTCTAGAATAGTACATAAGTATGTTATTTGTGACACAACGCTAGTTTGTTTAGCAGAGATAGATGGAAGGGGAAAGCGGTCCGTTTCCATTGCTGAAAGTGTCAGAATAGTGAAGAACACTAAGATAGCATGTACTTTTTATTTAAATGTGGCTTGTTTGAATTCAAAATATTAGTACACAAAATCTGCCTTTGATATTTCTAATATTAATTTGTAAAATAAATGAATAAAACAAGGGGGCACGGTGGCTTAGCGGTTAGCACGTTTACCTCACACCTCCAGGGTTGAGGCCGTGTGTGCGGAGCTTGCATGTTCTCCCCGTGCTTCAGGGGTTTCCTCCAGGTACATTGTAGGCTGACTGGCATGTTCAAAAGTGTCTGTAATGTGTGTGTGATTGTGCCCTGTAATGTGCCCCACCTGTGTCCCATGCTCCCTGGGATAGGCTCCAGGTTCCCCATAACCCTGGAAGGATAAGCGGTATAGAAAATGGATGGATGGACGAATAAAACAAAAGAGGGGACTGCCTCTGCACTAGGACGTTATTTAAGTTGACAGTTGATGCTGTAAAATATGCTTTTTGAGACTCATTCGTTCATTCATTCATTTATTCATTCATGTTATTAGAAATTCAGCAAAGATGAAGACAGGAGACTAGATTGATCTTCACATTCTCAATGTTTATTTGCACACTCGGAGTATCTTCTGTTCAGATTTTTCACCATCAATTCACCATCAAAGCCTACACCAGTTCAATCTACAGACTGGAAAGGCTGTGGTTATGTAGAGAGGTGAGAATGGAGGAGGGGATAATGGAAAAGTAGGCTGAGCCAGGGAATATCATCATCTTTGACCTTGGTGTGTTCAGAGACATAGTTAGAGAATCTGGTGTAAACATGAATGAACATAAAACTTTATCAAATAGTCATAAGGCCATAGACAATAAGTTAAAGCAAATATTCCTTCAGTTCCCCCTGGGATACTCCTTAATGGGGATGGGATGAAACTGGAGAACCCAGAGTAAACATATGTGGACATAGGTACAACATGCAAAACTTCACACAGACAAAAACCCAAATTCAGGGTCAAACTATGGACCCTGGAACTGTGAAACACTCTTCACACTTTTCAGGACAAAAGGGGTTTGTACAGATATGATACTGGCAACTAAAAGCAAGCTTTCCAATTATAGTGGATATAAAAAGTCTACACACCTTTGTTAAAATGGCAAGCTTTTGTGATTAAAAAAAGCAAGATAAACCATGTCAGAACTTTTCCCACCTTCAATTTGAAATTACAATGTATAAAAATTAATTCAAAAATAATCAGAAACATTTTATGGGAAACATATAAAAAATAAAAAAGTTACATTAACCTTGTTGAACAAGTGTGCACACCATTTTATAATTGGGAATGTGGCTGTGTTCAGAATGAACCAATAACAGGACATTCCTCCAAAATGTACAAAAGAACAAGACAAAAACTTACCAGGGAGGCTGCCAAGAAACCAACCGCAACTGCAAGGAATATCTGACAAGTACTGATTACTCTCTGCATGTGACAGCAATCTCTCAAATTCTTCACATGTCTGGACTTTGGGGTAGAGTGGCTAGATGGAAGCCCTTTCTCATAAAAAAAAAACAAAAAAACATCCAAGCCCAACTATATCACCCCAAACCATGTGCCAAAATGTGTTTTGTTCTGATGAGACCAATTCCAAAATATATAATAATTCCATAATACCAAAAGGTATGAAAAGAGCACATCACCAAAAGATCACCATACCAACGGTGCAGCATGGTGGTGGCAACATAATGCTTTAGGGCTGCTTTTCTTCAGCCAGAACTGGGGCTTTTATCAAGATGGAGGGAATCATGAATAGCTACAAATACCAGTTGATTTTAGTGCAAAACCTTCAGGTGTCTGCTAGTAAGCTGAAGATGAAAAGGAATTTCACCTTTCAACACAACAATGGCCCACAGCATACATCCAAATCAACAAAGGAATGGCTTAAACAAAAGAAGATCAATGTTTTTGAATGACCTAGCCAGAGCCCAGACCTGAATACAACTAAAAATCTGTGGGGTGACCTGAAGTGGGCTGTGCACAGGATATGCCCTTACAATTTGATGGCTCTAGAATGATTTAGCAAGAAAGAGTGGGAGAATATTGGGAGAAGTCAAGATGTGCCACGCTGATAGACTCTTACTCAAAAAGACTATGTGGTGTAATAAAATCAAAAGGCGCTTCAACAAAGTATTAGTTTAGGGGTGTGCACATGTATGCAACTAGGTCATTGTACATTATTTATTTTTATTTTTACACTATAAAAGAAAAGTGTCCTTACTAGAACCAGAAAATATGACCACATCACCCCTGTCTTATCCACACTGCATTGGCTTCCAGTAAAATTTAACATTGATTATAAAATACTACTTTTGAATTATGCACAGACTGCACTGTCTCGTACAGCAGTACCCAAGCAAACTTTTGGTCTTTTATGATCCGCCACAAATGCTTCGATCAAAAGGTGCAGGCTCTTTGTTGGTACCTCAAATAGTGATGGCTACAGCAGGGGGCAGTGCTTTCTCTTACAAAGCCCCACAGTTAAGGAACAGCCTTCCAATTAGTTTTCAGGACTCAGACACTGTCTCAGTGTTAAAGTCTAGGCTGAAAACCTATTTGTTTAGTTTTTCTTAGGTAAAGGCAGAGATCTGGAAGGTTCATGGGCATAGAAAACCCATCACATACCCCACAAAACCTATTCACCTCACACGTTCTTTCAGTTTTGTTGACGGTGGAGTGGCTGCCTGATTTAAGTCCCAGGGTGCCCTTATGTCTGTGTTACCATCTTTTGTGCTCTTGTACAGCCGTGGCCAAAAGTTTTGAGAATGACACAAATATTAATTTTCACAAAGTCTACTGCTTCAGTGTTTTTAGATCTTTTTGTCAGATGTTACTAACTGTTACTGAAGTATAATCACAAGCATTTCATAAGTGTCAATGGCTTTTATTGACAATTACATGAAGTTTATGCAGAGTGCCAATATTTGCAGTGTTGACCCTTCTTTTTCAAGACCTCTGCAATTCGCCCTGGCATGCTGTCAATCAACTTCTGGGCCACATCCTGACTGATGGCAGCCCATTCTTGCATAATCAATGCTTGGAGTTTGTGGGTTTTTGTTTGTCCACCCTCCTCTTGAGGATTGACCACAAATTCTCAATGGGATTAAGGTCTGGGGAGTTTCCTGGCCATGGACCCAAAATATCAATGTTTTGTTCCCCGAGCCACTTCGTTATCACTTTTGCCTTGTGGCAAGGTGCCCCATCATGCTGGAAAAGGCATTGTTCATCACCAAACTGTTCTTGGATGGTTGGGAGAAGTTGCTCTCTGAGGATGTTTTTGTACCAGTCTTTATTCATGGCTGTGTTCTTAGGCAAAATTGTGAGTGAGCCCACTCCCTTGGCTGAGAAGCAACCCCACACATGAGTGGTCTCAGGATGCTTTACTGTTGGCATGACACAGGACTGATGGTAGCGCTCACCTTTTCTTCTCCGGACAAGCTTTTTTTCCAGATGCCCCAAACAATCGGAAAGGGGATTCATCAGAGAAAATGACATTACCCCAGTCCTCAGCAGTCCAATCCCTGTACTTTTTGCAGAATAGCAGTCTGTCCCTGATGTTTTTCCTGGAGAGAAGTGGCTTCTTTGCTGCCCTTCTTGACACCAGGCCATCCTCCAAAAGTCTTCGCCTTACTGTGCGTGCAGACGCACTCACACCTGCCTGCTGCCATTCCTGAGCAAGCTCTGCACTGGTGGTGCCCCGATCCCACAGCTGAATCAACTTTAGGAGATGGTCCTGGTGCTTGCTGGACTTTCTTGGGCGCCCTGAAGCCTTCTTCACAACAGTTGAACCTCTCTCCTTGAAGGTCTTGATGATCCGATAAATGGTTGATTTAGGTGCAATCTTACTAGCAGCAATATCCTTGCCTGTGAATCCCTTTTTGTGCAAAGCAATGATGGCTGCACGTGTTTCCTTGCAGGTAACCATAGTTAACAGAGGAAGAACAATAATTTCAAGCACCACCCTCCTTTTAAAGCTTCCAGTCTGTTATTCTAACTCAATCAGCATGACAGAGTGATCTCCAGCCTTGTCCTCATTAACACTCTCACCTGTGTTAACTAGAGAATCACTGACATGATATCAGCTGGTCCTTTTGTGGAAGGGCTGAAATGCAGTGGACATGTTTTTTTGGGATTAAGTTCATTTTCATGGCAAAGAGGGACTTTGAAATTAATTGCAATTCATCTGATCACTCTTCATAACATTCTGGAGTATATGCAAATTGCCATCATAAAAACTGAGGCAGCAGACTTTGTAAAAATTAATATTTGTGTCATTCTCAAAACTTTTGGCCACGACTGTAGTAGTACAAAATAAGGTCAAATTTGACACGTTATTTCAGACACCACACTATGGCTTTCTTGCTGTAGTGTCCGAGCATCACCGCTAGATGGCGCTGCAGGCATATTATTTATGAATAACATTACAAAAGATTTGCAAAGCATAGTACTGTTGATAATTTGGACCTAATGGACATTTATTGTATTTAAACACATCAGCATTTATCTTGATTGGTTGATTGATTGGGCAGATAGAATAAACAAAATTACTGCTATAAAGCCTATACCGTATACTGAGCTGTCGGTGACGGTTCACGCCCCTTTCTTCCCTTCTGCTTGTTTTGGAAATAAAAGAGACTTCATTGACCGTGCGGATGTTTCGTGTAAAGCCATTCAGTCGCTTGCAGTCCGGAATGTAACAGATGCAGGACATTTTGTAGTGGCATGTGAGGAATCTCTGCAAGCGAGGCGCCCGAGGTAAAGCCCGAACACTTCCGAATTTTGCCGACGTTTCCCGAACCGTCTGTACTACCGGACTGCTCGAGGCGGCCGCTTAACGCCATGTTGAGAGAGCTCTCCGACCTAAATGAGGTATTACTTTCAAAATGAGGCGAAGAACTAAATAAAAGCAGCTGGGAGAGATTTGAAGAACAAGATTTTATTAGCGGGGTCAGTGAAGATCCAGGGCGGAGGAGTGTTGGGTGCTGAACCCCCCTTAACGTTCCTGTCCCCATGAACAGCAGCACGTACGACCCCAAGAAAAAAAGCGACTGCACCGAAAATGGCTTTTTTCCGCACCAGTAGTGAGATACTCATATTCCATGGCGTGAAGTTTCCTACGGCCTGCTAAAGAGAAGATACGCGCCTATGTGCGGTAGATAGCTGCACTGTCTCAGTATTTTAGCCGCGTATTTTTTTTTCTTTTGAATTTTTTTTTTTTTTTTTTTTTTTTTTTTTTTTTAGCTTAGCACCGCCATGAGTTCAGCACCGAACGCAGCCACCGTAACGGGACCGAGCCAGCTGCGGGTACCCCCGGTGTCTGTACCACCGGGAGTCACGGCCGGTCCTCAGCCTCCCACCATGCCGGTACCGCCACCTCAGTATCCTTCACTAGCCTGCATTTCACTCCTCCACAAACCGATGGAAAGACCGGAGAGAGCTTGGTTTGGATGTTTGTTAGGATAACGGCCGCTGTGGCTAGCTAACTCGCAGGGATTCCTATGAGACAGATTAGCTAGGGAGATTAGCGCGTGAGGATGCTAATCATAGTTGCTGTCGAGTTGCTAGTTTAGCGGTTGGAATTCTGTTTGTGTTTGTGAATGTGTGCGTTTGTCAAGTTTCACGTGTGTGTTTGATGGTTGATTGGGTTGGGATGTGTGTCGGCCGAGGACCGTGCTTTTTTTTTTTCTCGCGGGCCGGTTTGCTTACAAGTCAGCCTGGCGCTTTTGTTCGTGGTATTTGACAACTCGGGCTTTGTGTGTTTGTGTGAGAGAGATAGAGACAGACGGGGAAGCTGAGGGAGCGAAACAGAAACGCCTCAATATACACACACTCGTGCCCAAAAAGCCGCTACGTACGGCTTTCCTAGTAGGTCCATTGAGTAAAATGTAATATCTATTGACTGAGAAAGGCGAGCATGTTGTTGGGTTTAAATGTAAAT
Source organism: Cranoglanis bouderius (assembly GCA_023630585.1). Taxonomy (NCBI): domain Eukaryota; kingdom Metazoa; phylum Chordata; class Actinopteri; order Siluriformes; family Cranoglanididae; genus Cranoglanis; species Cranoglanis bouderius. Next base: position 11,226,177 of record CM042572.1, read on the forward strand.
AAAGGTTTGCGGGATTCCCCTGCTTTTGGCGCAGGTGTCGCCTGCTTAGAGCGCCATTTGAGACCGGCTGTCACGTGACCCTGAAAGTATGCTATCTATTACGTGTGTATTAAGTCAGTGGATTTCAGTCCAGTTAAAACCTTAACACCTGGATGTGTTATATGTAAATAACCAGTGTGTGGACCGAGCGTGCTGTCCTGTCCCATCATGAACCACAGAACGGAAATGGAGGGCTTGTAGTTGATATGTGGCCAAAACCAACATAGCTGTCTGTAGTATTCATTCATTCGTTCATTTTCAGTAACCGCTTCATCCTGGTCAGCATCGCAGGTGGATCCGGAGCCTATCCCGGGAACACTGGGTTTGACGTGGGAATACGGTCTGTTCGTTTCAGGGCACCATGCACACCCTCATTCACACTTAGGGGCAAGTTAGAGTAGCCAGTCTGCCTACCTGCATGTTTTTTGGGAGCTGGAAGGAAACTGGAGAATTTGGTGGAAAGGAGATGAGGAGAACATGCAAAGAAAGTTTACACAACCAGGAACCCAAGTACAGGATCGAACCAGGAACCCTGGAGCTGTGACCCTGGAACGCTCCCCTCTCCACTACCACCATCACTGTGGCCTGTATACATTTTTAGAATGCACCTGATCCCACTTTTCAGTCCTTCCAGGATTTTGCGATTGCAGAAATGAACACAAAATCAAACAAACTCTGCGATATTTGGATGCGCTTGCAATTTTTCAAAATTACCGCAGGTTTTCCACAGATTTGGGCCAATCCGCATCATGTGACGTCATCACAATGTGCATTCAGCCAAAGCCCTCTTCAATTCACATGCGCCGAATGTGAGTACAGCTAAAAGGTCTCATTTAGACATCCCTGTGAAAGACCGTGCAAAACAATTTCCCCAATTCAGGTAGTTTTCTGCAAAAAAAAAAAAAAAAAACACAAAAAATGAAGAAAAAATCTGCTGCAAAAGCAAGTTTTTAAAAAAAAAAAAAAAAAAAACCTCCTTGAAATCCTGTACAGACTGACTTTTTCTGTTTCAGTGTAATATAGATCCAGTCGATACCCGAAACCGACCCAGTATAGACATTCTCAAATTAAGTCGACTCTCTGCAAGTTTCTGCTACCAAAGTTATGTGTAACATCAGAGGTGCAATGCTTTAGGACCATGTGTGTCCTGTGTTAACATGCAAGGTCTGTGCTGTGTTGGTTAATATCTCTCTCACATACACACACACACACACACACACACACACACATTTACAACACGTAATCTGTGGAGCTGACCAGAAAATATATCTAATCAAATCTGATACTGATCCAGATTTTCAAGGCAGTGTTGACCTGATGTTAATACCTTATGTACAAAACAGTGTTTGATTCATCTACGAGCTCATTTAAAATGTCTTTTAGGTGCTATTTTTTTTTTTTTCTGCAAATCAGCAGATGGTGTATAATTTTAAGAATTTATTTCATTGTAAGTATGTAGTCTCAGTTTTCATCGCTCTCTCTTTGTGTAGCTTCAGGGTTAACGTTTGACCCAATTTAGGATGAATTTTAATGTTTCCTTTTCTTATTACAATCTGCTGCATGAAGCAGGATGAGTGGATTTGCTGCCTTTAGTTATAGAGGGAAAATGCACTTCATTTAAGGAGGTCAATACACAGGACTGGGTCTGTCTTTCACCATGAGGGCTGGTGTACTGGCCCCTGGACAAGAGTATTTTTTTATTTATTTTTTTTATTTTATTTTTTTTTTGGAGCCGCACCCTAAAACAGAGGGCAGTTAAGGTTGATTACAGTTGCATGTAGTTACTTTTTCTTAATAGTAATAGTGAGTAATAGTAATAGCGAGTGACCATAAAATGCACATGCTTTTGGGCATATTATATTGTATATTTCATGCATAAAATGTAAAGCAGGAATGAAAATTGTTTTTGTGTGTGAGGACCACCAGAGCCCCTGCTTCAGTGCCAGTTCTCCCCCTTTTTTTTTTTTTTTTGTTTTGTTTTAAGGTCTCAAGTTTCTGATGATGTCATGTGGATGTGTACTAGCCAGCATGTTCATAGACAGCTTTTATCCTTTCAAGCAGATCCACACATCAGGGATGTTAATTTTAGTAGTTTCTACCATACAGTGAACAGAATCGTTGCTTTCTCTAGAGGTTTAATATAAATTATTAATGGCACATGCTTATGCTTATTTGTAGCCAACTTGCTTGGTCAAGTGATTGAGCAATAGTTTCGTTTCACTATGATCCATCCCAGAAGCAGACTTTCTTTCTCTGCTTATTTTGCAGGCAGTGACAGGATTTTAGCGAGGCGTGTGAACATTGTGGTTTTTTTTAATCCTGTATTTCGTCTGGTTGCATTCTGCATTTGCATTACCACAAAGTGGCATCAATTTTTACCACTCTAGTAGTTTTTTTGCACTGTACAGTCAGAGACATTAACTTGAACATCAAATGTTTAACATTTGATGGCTGTAGGCTTCCTCTTCTTCATGTGGGCATTAGGAAAAAATATTTAGAAAACTAGTGACTAGAAAGGACTGTCAGAAAGACACTATATAACCTTTGGGCAAGGCTTTTAACCTGTAACTGCTGAGTTATATAATTGTCATTTATATCTGGGCTTTGACGTACACTATATTACCAAAATTATGTGGACACCAGACAATCACACCTGTATGTGGTTCTTCCCCAAACTGTTTCCACAAAGATAGAAGCACACAGTTGTATAGGATGGCTTTGTTTGCTGTAGCATTAATATTTACCTTCACTGGTACTTTGGAGCCAAAACATGTGTCAGCATGACTATACCTCTGTGTACAAAGTGAGCTCCATGATGACATGGTTTGCCAGGGTTGGAGGGGAAGGACTTGAGTGGCCTGCACAGAGCCCTGACCTCAACCCCACTGAACACCTTTGGGATGAACTGGAACTGTGACTGCACCCCAGGCCTCCTCGCCAACATCAGTGCTCTTGTGATTGAATGGACACATGGCTGTTATAGAAGCAAAGGAGGGACCAACTCTGTATAAATGCCCATAGGTTTTGGAATGGGCACATATGGATGTAATGGTCAGGTGTCCTCATACCTTTGGCCATATTTTGGCGTTTTGCATCTTAGAATGTGGGCTTCACTGCAGTTAATCCCAAACTTTAGTCTACGTTTCAGCATTATCAGTCTGATTGATTATATTTATATATATATATATATATATATATATATATATATATATATATATATATATATATTATTATTGTTATTTTTATTATTTTTTTTTTTCATCAGTACATTGCCCTAATGGGACATAAAGTAACAATAGATCTGAAGATGTTTTACTTATGATGGATATTTAAATCTCAGATTATCTTACATTTAGAGCTTTGTGAGTCCAAATTTTCTGATCATTTCCACTGGGGCAGTGCAGACACTGATGGGGGGAAAAACCCTCATACAGTGGGAGAAAAAAGTATTTGATCCCCTGCTGATTTTGTACGTTTGCCCACTGACAAAGAAATAATCAGTCTATAATTTTAATGGTAGGTGTATTTTAACAGTGAGAGACAGAATAACAACAAAAAATCCAGAAAAACACATTTCAAAAAAGTTATAAATTGATTTGCATTTTAATGAGGGAAATAAGTATTTGACCCCTTCGACTTAGTACTTGGTGGCAAAACCCTTGTTGGCAATCACAGAGGTCAGACGTTTCTTGTAGTTGTCCACCAGGTTTGCACACATCTCAGGAGGGATTTTGACCCACTCCTCTTTGCAGATACTCTCCAAGTCATTAAGGTCTCGAGGCTGACGTTTGGCAACTCGAACCTTCAGCTCCCTCCACAGATTTTCTATGGGATTAAGGTCTGGAGACTGGCTAGGCCACTCCAGGACCTTAATGTGCTTCTTGAGCCACTCCTTTGTTGCCTTGGCTGTGTGTTTTGGGTCACTGTCATGCTGAAATACCCATCCACGACCAATTTTCAATGCCCTGGCTGAGGGAAGGAGGTTCTCACCCAAGATTTGATGGTACATGGCCCCGTCCATCGTCCCTTTGATGCGGTGCAGTTGTCCTGTCCCCTTAGCAGAAAAACATCCCCAAAGCATAATGTTTCCACCTCCATGTTTGACGGTGGGGATGGTGTTCTTGGGGTCATAGGCAGCATTCCTCCTCCTCCAAACACAGCGACTTGAGTTGATGCCAAAGAGCTCGACTTTGGTCTCATCTGACCACAACACTTTCACCCTGTTCTCCTCTGATTCATTCAGGCAAACTTCAGACGGGCCTGTACATGTGCTTTCTTGAGCAGGGGGACCTTGCGGGCGCTGCAGGATTTCAGTCCTTCACGGTGTAGTGTTACCAATTGTTTTCTTGGTGACTATGGTCCCAGCTGCCTTGAGATCATTAACAAGATCCTCCCGTGTAGTTCTGGGCTGATTCCTCACCATTCTCATGACCATTGAAACTCCACGAGGTGAGATCTTGCATGGAGCCCCAGACCGAGGGAGACTGACAGTTATTTTGTGTTTCTTCCATTTGCGAATAATCGCACCAACTGTTGTCACCTTGTCACCAAGCTGCTTGGCGATGGTCTTGTAGCCCATTCCAGCCTTGTGTAGGTCTACAATCTTGTCCCTGACATCCTTGGACAGCTCTTTAGTCTTGGCCATGGTGGAGAGTTTGGAATCTGATTGATTGATTGCTTCTGTGGACAGGTGTCTTTTATACAGGTAACGAGCTGAGATTAGGAGCACTACCTTTAAGAGAGTGCTCCTAATCTCAGCTTGTTACCTGTGTAAAAGACACCTGGGAGCCAGAATTCTTGCTGATTGATAGGGGATCAAATACTTATTTCTCTCATTAAAATGCAAATCAATTTATAACTTTTTATGAAATGCGTTTTCTGGATTTTTTTTGTTGTTATTCTGTCTCTCACTGTTAAAATACACCTACCATTAAAATTATAGACTGATCATTTCTTTGTCAGTGGGCAAATGTACAAAATCAGCAGGGGATCAAGTACTTTTTTCCCTCACAGTACGTGCTAATTCTAAATACTTATGCTGAATTAATTACTGAAAAAATCTGCTCATTGTTAAAACTCTTGATTGCTCATGGATATATGCAAGGCTGTTGTTTTTCATTCTCTTGGGAAGGACTGTCATTGCTTCTTTCCTTCTTTTCCTGCCTTTCCTGTTCTCTGAGGCGTGAGACCATGTGTTACTTTGATGATGATGATGCTAAGCAGAGTGCTTTTGGGAATGTGTGTGTGTGTGTGTGTGTGTGTGTGTGTGTGTGTGAGTAAGTAAGGCAGGGTATTTCTACTGGTTACCAGAGCGACGGCTAGTCCATGCGACTGCTGCTGCTCTCCCTACACAATAGCAGTGCTGCTTAGCATTCAGAACGTGTGGCCACGGCAGTGCTTCCCACCGCCTCACAACAAAGGCCCAGGTCAGCCAGTGTCTCACAGAACATGCTTTTTCTCTCTCTAGCCTACAGTCCTGCTTGCAGACCTTCTCCCAGCCATATATATATACATATATATGTGTATATAAATATATATATATATGTGTGTGTGTGTGTATGTATGTGTGTGTATATATATATATATATATATATATAGTTGGACTTCTGCTAATATGCAGCTCTGGGCCTGGAGTTGATATTTCCTCCACATAACAGACGTTAAGACACAGCAAGTGCTTAACAGAGCCATGCTGCAAGACCCACACTCATGCAGCCAGTCTCTGAATCTCTTCTCTGGAAACCGACGACTGGCACCAGCTATATGCTCAGTGCCTCAGACATTCCCCGCACTGCCTATGTAATGATGACGATACCGACAGTATATTTGGCTTGCCGGTTTAGACCCTGATTTGGAGTTAGACCTCCTAAACAGCACAGCCTAAACGCCTTGCTAGCTGCAAATGTGAACAAGATGATTGACACAGCATTCTGAAGATGCAAGACCATTCTAAAGAAAGGGATCCGCTTGGGAATGATGCCCCATCGGAAAGAGTCCTCGTCATTCGGAACGAGCACTGACCTGGTGAGAACTCTCCTTGGGGGAAAAAAGTGGGATTTATTGCAAACAGTTTGACTTTGTTAGAAAGTAGGCTTGAGCTGATACACTAAAGCAGTGGTCACCAACCCTGTTCCTGAAGATCTACCTTTCTGAAGACTTTGGCTCCAACCATAATCGTGCCCACCTGATCGTCTAATCATTTCCTTAAGAAGTTCCTGATCAACTAAAACGGGTGTGTTAGATTTTGGTTGAAGATGAAACCTGCAGGAAAGTCGATCTCAAGGAAAAGGGTTGGTGACCACTGCACTAAAGCCACGATATAAGAAATATCCCTATACAGGCGTCATGAGACGATATTGATGCAAATAAATTATTACATTTAAATACATTTATTTTGTAATGACGACAAATTGAACCACTGCAATATCAACGCATTGTATTGTAAGAAAAGTAGATCAGGAATTAGATGGAAGATGGTTTGGCCGTACACTGTGTCTTAAATGTTTTAAATAACAGTTTTGTGTGACCACCATTCCTACTGCTGTCTGACATCCACCTGAAATGCATGAGTGAATCACATTTTAATTTAATTGTACAGATAAGAAAAACCTTTTCAGACCACGGTCAAGCCAGCCTTGCTAGCATCTAGAGTGCACATATTTACGTCAATTTATAACGACCTTCGGCTGGCTGTTCTACATCCCTGCCTTGAATCCTGGATAGTGTGAAAAAGTTGGGCAGTAATGTATTTCGGGTCGTTTCGGTATTATTTTTTTTCCAGTGTCACGCAGGCCAGATGAAACAAGGCTGCAGCCAGGTGTTTGACACATGTACCATAACACTTCCTTTTGATTAGCTTAACTTTGTGGACTATTAAGTAAGCATGCTTAGAGGCAGTTATTAGGTTCCCACTCGCAAACCCAGTCGCATGCTATGTATGCTACTGTGTCTGGTGCCGCCGCCTAACGTGTAAGGAAAATGTAGAGCGTAAGAAGAGGTAAAACATTAAACATAAAAAAAATTTAAGACATTAAACAGAAATGTCGCAGCACATCTCAGAGAAACAAAATCGTCTCGCCAGTATTTTGTAATGCGATGCTTGAGACTGTACAATTCTGTCTCGTGCCTATTGGACTGTGACTCTCACCAACTCTGGTAGTTATCCAATGATCATAGAACCACAGTTACAAAAGTCCAGACCCAGCGTTCACTATTTTTATGACGTCGTGTCTTTTTGTATCAAAATTTGCATTGTGATTTTTAAAGCACATCTCTTCAGGTCATGCAAGTGTATCGATCTACTTGGGAGAAAATGAGGTCAAACTCAAAAAACCTGCACTTATTGAGATATTTTCAGACCCATTTACAATACCCATCAATAACATTTTCTGATGTTCCTACACACACTTATGAAGCTATTTTAGACCATTTCTATTGATCATTGAAATTATAAAATATCTCAAATGTATTTAAGCATTTTAAAGCAAAACAAATGCATGTGCAATGATCGATGTCTGCTCTAGAAATAAACAAATTTTGTTCTGTTGGGAAACGGGGTATTTATTTTTTGGTTGTGTATCAGGAAGGGGGCACGGGTCCACTGGCTACAGCATCTAAGTTCAAATGTTATTAGAGCCAAAAAAGACAAACGTATTTGCAATTAAACCATTGCAGAAATTTTTATTAATACCCATGCTGCATGTGCATACAATTGTGCAAAGAAGTCCTCAGGCATAAAATCTTTTGTGTGCTTAAAGCATCCCAACCAATCTTTTAGCAGATCTTTCAAATGAATATTAATGTGTTTGTTCTGATTAATCACAATGTTTGCATGAAAACATGCATACATTTCGGTCGAGGTAAAGCGATGGTTTACTTAAAAGTCTCATTTTTACTTTTTTCTGCTTTCCCCAAATGTAGTTGAGCAGCCAAGACAAGTTTGCACCGAAGCTATAACGTTAATGCATAGAAGCCTATCTCGCCCAAAATCGGTTCCTTAAATATATGCCAAAATTGATATGTAGTCTATATCAGATGGTCTATATTAACGGTGCCAGTGGGGCCCGTCACAGCCTTAGTCACTGGGAAGGTCTGTGTGGCTCTGGTTGTGTTAGGCAAACATGCCAGAGTGGTATTAGGTGTAAGAGGAGGAAACCATATGGAACCAGTGGCACTGAGCATGCATGAACCGTGCCAGTGGGGCTCGCCTTAGTCACTGGGGAGGCCTGTATGGCTTTGGTTGCATTAGGCGTGTTGGTAAGGCTCAAGGACGAGTGGGGTAAATCTATGGGCACCAGAGGAGGTGCGACAGGCCATACCAGGCCAACATCTACCTGTGCGGTTAATATTTCAAATTAATACCTGGATTACTTCTGATTTTCTGGTACTTTTCCTCCTCCAGACTTGGGAGGTGGGGGCCAAGGGTGGTAGAATAATACCCTGCAGGTGTGGAGAAACTGACAAAACAAAGGAAAAATTTTGGCACGAAGCCATCATATATATACATCTCCCCTGTTGCACCATGTGGTTGATGGGGAATTAAGATGCTAGCCAGGCTCAAGTAACACCTTTAGGTGTAGTGTGAGGACAGAATAATCTCATAGCTGAAGCAATGACTTTTTCATTTAGTCTGTATTAATTTTATTAATTAATGAATTATATAATTAACTATTAATACTTAAGTATAGCAAACTGGCTTGCTATACATTATATGAAGTTAGCTACCACGCTCTAACCTGGTCATGGCCACAGTGGATCCTGAGCTGGGAGGTGGAAACACACCGCAAATGGGCCACCAGTCCATCACGGGACACTCTGCTGCTCTGTATACTGTAGTACATAGTGAATTGAGGAGGAATTTGAGTGAGTGGGTAAACGTCTTTGACTAAATGCGTCTGTAGATTTACAGTCAGCTGTGGAGTTGGTGAAAGAACCATCATAAAACGTCTGTGAAATCCATTGATTTCCCTTTAATATGAATCCAGAGATGCATTCAGACGACTACTGAAGACATTTTAACATAAAAAGAAGAGCTAGGCATAGGAGCGCACACTCCCTGCAGAACAGTTAATGTCGCTATTTGGTTTAAAAAAAAAAAAAAACTACAGACACAGACAACCCTTTGACTCTTAGGCTCCACTATTTCCTCTGCATCATGGCAGATGTGACGCAGGTCTACTGTACCTGTGGGTTCATGTAGGGATAGTGTGGTTTGTTTTTTTTTCTCCCCACAGGGCAATTCTCCAGAATTCCTTCTGTTTACACTCAGCACATCATGTACTGGCTGCAGAAATAAGCTGTGGCTTATTAAAACCGGGCTTGACCTCACTCAAGCTGCAGATTGTATCGCTAAAAATTGTGATTGTGCCATGTATTAAAAATATAGTTTGTCCACAGCATGTGCTTGTGACCTCCAGGGTGCTTTGTTTAGTAAAATGCTTTGTCATGATGAAGCTGCCTGCTCTGCTTGGTGTAGGATTCATTTCACATTAGGCAGTGTATTGCACATGTGATTACAAATGGGAGTTTAAGATGGCTAACAAAACATTCTGCATTTCATGTGATTTATAGGTCAGATCTGGAGAGGAAGTGATTAACGGGGTTTCAGTTTTGAAAGTCGTCTGGTTCCTTTGGGACAGTGACTCTTGTTATTGGCATTAACTTGCACCAAATTATACAGTTTCATTTTTAGTGTTGAAGCTGTTTACAGATTGGACCAGTTACGCACCCAAGGGAAACTTTTCCAACATTTCTCTCATTATAAAATGAACATTTGGCAAGTTTACTGCTCTTAATGATTGAAAGTCCATGAAAACAGTCAAAAGTAAAGGATGAAAGTTTTTAGAAGGCGTTTTCCCAGATATTTAACCAGCATACCTTAACTTTTTGAATGTTGTAGTGTTTTGAAGGTGTTGTGTGTGTTTGTCTAGTTATATATGGTAGATGACTGGTGTGTGTGTTTGACTAAGGCTGTGTAATATAAAGTTAAATGACTGTGTTTGCGTAGACATATATATTCAATCTATTCCCATTCTGTAATCAAGAGGGGGAAAAAATGATGTGGACGACCAAAATCAAAACAATTCAGTCCCTCCAGAATTTTGTGATCGCAGACGTTAATGCAAAATCAAGCAAACTCCTCAATATTTGCAGTCGCTTTCAATGATTCAGAATTACCGAAGATTTTCCGCAGATTTTGGCCAAGACGCGTCGTGACGTGATCACAGCGCACATTCAGCCAAAGCCCTCTTCAGTTCAAGTGTGTCGGACATGAGAACGGCTAAAACATTGCATTTACCAATAAACATCACTGCGAAAGAATTTCGTGCAATTGCAGTTTCGCCAATTCGAGTAGTTTTCTGCAAAAAAAAGCACGAAAACCTCAGCAAGTTGTGGAAAAACCCCGCAGCAAAATCATTTTTGGCCGCAACGATCACAAAAAAAGACTCCTGTACGGACCGACCATTGAGACAAGGAGGTGTATCACCTTGCCTGTCAATCTTCTTCTGTCAATTCTCTAGCAGTGGCACTCAGGTTCTAGGCTAGGCATGTGTTTTGAAGGAAGCTTTTAAGGAAAGGGTCATATTTGTTTGAATTTGATTTTCAAAAAAAGCTAGCTGTAGCTGACGACACTATGTTCACAGTAGCAAGTAACAAAAGTTACAGGTGACCATTCATTTCTATTTATTTGTGCAACAAGGAGCGAGATTTCGGTGTCGGCACAACAGTCGAGATTTTCTCGATACTATGCAGATTAGGTATGACGCTGTAAAGCGTTGGGTTGAATGATTCGTCTGACCATTGTTTCTTCAACGTTTCTTCAGTTCCCCACTCAGAACTTCAGTTCCTACCTACAGTTAGTTCCCATTTATTGTTTGGTGCGCAAAAATGCAAGAACCTATAACTGGGGTTACATCTTATCTGGTTATGTTAGACCTGTCATGAAATGTGCATAAAGACATTATGAAGAAGAGCTTGGAAGGATGTAGCAGAGATTGCCGATGGCTCTGGTGAGTGGTCGTAGCTACTACACTCACTTATCTTGCTTTCATCAAAACTGGAAAAAAAGAAAAGAAGAATGTTGGACAGTGCAACAAGAACCACAAGCAACAACAGTAGCGGTTGCTTCATGCCCACAGGAGACAGGTACAAATGATTTCTCGCTTCCTAATGCGTTGCGTTTAATCTTGTTCGTTGTTTTAGTTGAACAGTAGTTCATGGACACACAATGATTCACACGGTCTTTGCCACGTTTGGAAGACATCTGGATGAAAACATGTTACCTCTGGAGATTACTCAGCTCTATGCACATTCTCTCAATCCTATGCTTTCTGTTGCCCCCTAAATCTCTCTCTCTCTCTCTCTCTCTCTCTCTCACACACACACACACACACACACACACACACACTCTCTCTCACAGTCCTAGCCCCTCTACCCAGCTGCCACGTAGGCAATCCTGCTTCACAGAATCCGTGTGCGGCTAGGGAGTGTGTGCAGGCAGGCTTGTACTGAGTACTGAATGACCTCACACACTGCAGCCTGCTGCTCTTCCCTGCACCATCAACAGCTGCAACAAAGCTACACTGTGTTTGAGGTGGAAACACAGCACTGTTGATGGAACTTTAAATGTGTGTCCTTCAAGAACACGCACGAACCGCATCTTTCGTTAGGTCTAGTAAGAAAATTCTTGCTCAGCATCTTTCTCGTACACGCACTCATTTTGGCTGAATTTGCACCAGCACGCAGCAAAGTGGCAGAAGACCAAGAATTTCCCATGCAAGTTCAGAGACACAAGGGTCGAGAGACATTTGAATTGAGATTTCCTTAATTTTATGCAAATTAGTTATGACGCAGTAAAGCGATAAATGCAAATGATTGTCTCTAGTAAAATCTTAAATTCTAGTAAAAATCCTGTGGCACAGGTTGCTTGACGTCTCCCACAGACAATTCTCTATTTACTCCATCAACAGTATTAGGCAAGCAGAAACTTAGCTGTGGTTTCATCTTTTTCTGGGTTTTACTATAGTATTAAAATTCACTGTAAATAAAAATGCATACAGTAAACTGTATACTTTTTGGGTAAAAAAGGAAGTTTGTACGCCCAAAAGTGACAACAGTAGCAGTCACTTCACATCCACAGGAGACACGAGCGTGTTATTATTTTTTAATAGTGTGACTGCAGGGTCACACACGCACCTCTTGCCTCTAAGGATTTGCAGTAATAATACCACAGAGAAATAGCTCTATCAGCCTGGGGGGGGGGGAAACTGGCCATCCATTGCAGATCATTTTTGCTTCATGAGCGAGTCTAGCTCTTGAAGGAAGAGGATCCTTAGATTGTCTCTGGAGACTCAGTTCTGCTGTCTCTGGTGATGTCTTTGAAAGTCTGTGGTTCATTCAGGAGCTTTAATCAACAAACTAGATGCAAGTACATTTTGTAACAATAATATTTAATGTAGTCGTGATTTAGTACGGAATAATGAACAGTGTAACACGGTATGTTGTTTTATTGTCCAGTAACCTGTTTGTGTATTTCAGTAATAGATATTTAAGTAATTATTGGACACATCATGCCAGGCAGAGGGGCTCCTGAATGGTGCTAGAGAAAAGTGTTCAACCTAACATTGAGAAATGCCGAATTCAAATCCTGAGGATGCTACAGCCAGCCATGGCCAGGAGTCCAAGAGAACAAAACCATGTTCTTTGAGTGGGAGGGATCTTATTCCTCTCTCCCCTGTCAATCAGAGAGACAGGGCAATAGAAATGAAGCGCAATAACTCTGACTAAAATATTCATTCATATCCATGGATGTCTGAGCTCCTGTATGCAGAAGAGGGCAGATAGTGCTTTCAGTGTGTTCCGCTGCCCTGTGATGCAGCATGAGCAGCGGCTTGAAAAAATGCGATGTCTTTAAGATGTCTTGGAGAAATGAAGTGCTAGCTTTCACCCTTCCTAGTTGCTAGTAGGCTTGTGAGATCGTGTGTAATATCCCATCATCCTATCATGTCCCCTGACCATCGCTGATTGATAATTGTATCGCCAGTGGCTCTGAGGGGTGTGGAGTGGCGTGGTCAGATACACGTCACGCGTTTCGTGTTCATGTTATATCACTACAGTAGGGGGAAAAGTACCGAAAGCTGGTTACGAGTCAGCCAGGGAAATGACCCTAATGACCCAGGCTGACTTTTCTCACATAGGAATGTGGTAGGGAAGTAATAGACAGTGGAGTGATGCTCCCAAATATACACAAACACACACTCGTGCACGGCCACATGCTGAATGCAGTCTGGCAGAAGCCCGCACACATCATTCCTCTTTATTTTGTTGTTGTGTTTTATGGTTTTACTTTCTACTTCTTTCTGTGTCCCTTTTATCTCTCTTTCCCTCACTTCCTCTTTCTTGCCCTTGTACCTGTTTGTCTTACATTTTCAGCTCTCCTTTCCCCCCTCTCTTTCTTATCAAGGGTGCTGTGGGCAGGTTGCCAACAAAGAGAGTATGCCAACATTGTGTGTGTGTGTGTGTGTGTGTGTGTGTAAAAGCGAGAGAGTTAGATGGAGGAGAAGCTGGATTTCAACTGAAGACCCAAAGGGTGTTGAGAGAAGGCAGTAGGAAAACTTTCCTTGAAATCACGTGACCCTGCTGTTCTCCCTAACACAAACAGAGAACTGCTGGTTTCTCTCTCTCTCTCTCTCTCTCTCTCTCTCTCTCTCTGTCTCTCTTTCTCACACACACACAAATTAAATACTTGCTGTCACTTGTCAATACAGGGATTGCTTGAGGTACGGAATGTGTAATTCCTGCTGTTAGGAAAAGTTTTCTGAAGGCACCTGCTACAGACCAACAGGGGACTGTTCGACGTCAGTGGCTTGGTATCACCCGTCATCTCAGACTTGCTGATGTCACATGGTTTCAGAACACAGCAATCGAGAGACCCTGAAAGATTAGATAATAGATGAAAGACTCATTGTGCATACATTTTGTGGCTGTCACTATATTGTATAATGATACAATGAACAACAGGTTTGCTGCAGTTTACCCAAAAAAAAAAAAAATTGTTGGTTTTAATACTGCACTCCAAGTCACATTGGTATTCCATGTCAGGACCGATGTCTGACTCGCTGATGAAGGTATGTGGTGTAGCAACTTACATTTATTTCATTTATACATCAGAACAGTTGAGGGTTAAGCACCAGTTGCATCTTGGTGGTGCTGGGATTTGAACTCACGACCTTCCAATCAGTAGCCCAACATCTTAACCACTGAGCTACCACTGTCTTCCTGATATATTAGTGTTTTAATACTGGCCTTTTTGGCATTGCTAGACCATGATGATCTCTTCTTAAGCCTGTATTGAAACTGTTCTAGAGTGTTCCTTAACGCCGCGTTCTCCAGAATACCAAGAGCAGCACTGTCGCTGGACGAGCGGATATTTCCAGCCCAACCCGGAGTAGCAGCGGTGTATAGCGTGAGTGGCTGCATCAGTACATTTACATCCCATCACTATTCTGCATATTTCACACTAGTTTATATTACGTATAGACTTTCTTAGCCAAACATGCTAAAGTGTGGAAAAAGTCACCAAATCCATGATCCCTCTTTTATCTCTTTACCTCCTTTCCTCCTATCTCCTCATTGATCTTCCTATTCCCCCCTAGATTCAGCATGCTCAACTGGCATGATAAATAAAGCCAGCCATTAAGCAATAAATCATCAAGCTGACCAGTTTGAGGGTGTGCATGAATTATGGCTTCTCTTGTAAGAGTGAAATAGCGCTGTCTGTCTGCAGCCAGAGATTTGAATGTAACTCTATGGCCGCAGCTACCTGTTGAATAGCCTTGTGCTTTGGTTAAGACTCGCTCTTGATTTCATGTTTGGCCAGAGCCTACAGTGTTATGGGCTGTCAGTGTACAAAAGTGATCAGTCTGAATGACCTGCCGCAAACAGGTGGTCCAAATTTGAAACGCAACCCCTACGGAAAGTTTTGAAATGGAAAAGTTTTGTAAAAATGATCACTTGGAAAAGGCCAACATGCTGCTGGAAACCATTCTATTCGCATCAGGTGAAATCCTGAAAAAATATATGAAATTTATAATTGTAGAGCATTATAGACTAAATCTGTATTAGCATTTAATAGGACATAAAAAGCCAAAGCGTTTTCAGAGGACTAGACCATCATCAGTGCACATCTTTTAATTGCAAAGGCAGCATCACATAACCATTAGCTAGACTGGTGACAGGATTGATGATCACTATATAATTAGTCCACAGGAAATACAGTATAAATAGATAGTTGTCTCTGGGTAATTAGACAAATTATCTTTATATTATGAAGCACAACAAAGCATTTACTCTAAGAATATAGGCTGAGCGTAGTGTGACATAAAGATAAATATACCGATAAATCTGTGCTGATGTGTTCATAAAAACAAACAATGTTTTCAGAACACAAGTTTGTAATCGCTGCAAATTAAAAAAATAGCATTATTATAGTTACAGTGCCCTCCACTAATATTGGCAAATATGAGCAAAGAAGGCTGTGAAAAATTGTCTTTATTGTTTAACCTTTTGATCTTTTGTTAAAAAAATTCACAAGAATACTCTGCTCTCATGGATATCAGACAAATGCAAACACAACACGGATTTATCACAAAAAAAATCTTTGTTAAATATAGGTGTGCAACAATTATTTGCACCCCTATGAATTCATATGAGAAACATGTATTTAAAGTATATTCCCATTGATATTTTACATTTTTTTAGTACATCTGGGTGACTAGGAAATTGTTCAACCATGACTTCCTGTTTCACAGGGGTATAAATATTAGGTAACACATAGGCCAAATTCCTTTAGTCTTTCATAACAATAGGTAAGACCAAGGAATATACAGTATCTCACAAAAGTGAGTACACCCCTCACATTTTTGTAAATATTTTATTATATCTTTTCATGGGACAACACTGAAGAAATGACACTTGGCTACAATGTAAAGTAGTGAGTGTACAGCTTGTATAACAGTGTAAATTTGCTGTCCCCTCAAAATAACTCAACACACAGCCATTAATGTCTAAACCGCTGGCAACAAAAGTGAGTACACCTCTAAGTGAAAATGTCCAAATTGGGCCCAAAGTGTCAATATTTTGTGTGGCCACCATTATTTTCCAGCACTACCTTAACCCTGTTGGGCATGGAGTCCACCAGGTTGCCACTGGAGTCCTCTTCTACTCCTCCATGACGACATCACAGAGCTGGTGGATGTTAGAGACCTTGCGCTCCTCCACCTTCCGTTTGAGGATGCCCCACAGATACTCAATAGAGTTTAGGTCTGGAGACATGCTTGGCCAGTCCATCACCTTTACCCTCAGCTTCTTTAGCAAGGCAGTGGTTGTCTTGGAGGTGTGTTTGGGGTCGTTATCATGTTTGAATACTGCTCTGCGGCCCAGTTTCCGAAGGTAGGGGATCATGCTCTGCTTCAGTATGTCACAGTACATGTTGGCATTCATGGTTCCCTCAATGAACTGTAGCTCCCCAGTGCTGGCAGCACTCATGCAGCCCCAGACCATGACAGTCCCACCACCATGCTTGACTGTAGGCAAGACACACTTGTCTTTGTACTCCTCACCTCCTCACTGTTATACAAGCTGTACACTCACTACTTTACATTGTAGCAAAGTGTCATTTCGTCAGTGTTGTCCCATGAAAAGATATAATAAAATATTTACAAAAATGTGGGGGGTATACTCACTTTTGTGAGATACTGTAGCTGTGATGTGTGGCAAAAGGTTGTTGAGCTTCACAAAATGGGAAGTGGCTATAAGAAAATAGCACAAGCATTGAAAATGCCCATTTCCACCATCAGGGAAATAATTAAGACATTCCCGTCAACTGGAAATGTTATGAATCAACCTGGAACTGGGGTGTCTATATTGTCTCAATGCACTGTGAAGAGGATGGTTCGAGTGGCCAGAAATCTCCAAAGATCATAGCTGTAGAATTGCAGAAGTTAGTTCCGTCTTGGGGTCAGAAAGTCTCCAAAACTACAATCCGAGGTCACCTACATCACCACAAGTTGTTTGGAAGGGTTTCAAGAAAAAGCGTCTACTCTCATCCAAAAACAAACTCAAACATCTTCTGCCAGACACTACTGGAACTTCAAATGTGATCGGGTTCTATGGTCAAATGAAACTAAAATAGAGCTTTTTGGCAATAAACACCAGAGGTGGTTTTGGCACACACCGAGAGGTAGCCATATGGAAAAGCACCTCATGCCCACGGTTAAATATGGTGGTGGCTCTTTAATGTTTTGTGGTGGCTCTTTAATGTTTTTAATGTGGTGGCTCTTTAATGTTTTTAATGTGGTGGCTCTTTAATGTTTAATGCTGTTTTTCTGCCAGAGGACCTGGACATTTTGTTAGGATACATGGCATCAGTGGTTGGATCTTTCAGCAGGACAATGATCCAAAACATACATCAAAATCAACACAAAAATGGTTTACTGACCACAAAATCTAGGTCCTGCCATGGCCATCCCAGTCCCCTGACTTGAAACCCAAAGAAAACCCATGGTGTGAACTGAAGAGGAGAATCCACCAGCATGGACCTAGAAATGTGAAGGATCTGGAGAGATTCTGTATGAAGGAATGGTCTCTGATCCCTTGCCATGTATTCTCCAACCTCATCAGGCATTATAGGAGAAGTGGGTATAGAAAAGAATCACCCCCTTTTAAAATAATCACATTTTGTTGCTTTTCAGCCTGAAATGAAGACAGACACAGTTTTTGTTTTATCCAGCTGTATTTATTCAGTGCAACTTATAACACCAACATGTCAGAAAAATTAAAAATAATAATAAAAAACCAGAAGCACCGAGTTGGAAAAAGGATCACCCCCCTCCTAAAAATGACAATCATGTTACAGGTAAACTCAATCAGGTGTAGCTAATCACCTTCTCATTGGCAAACAAAGCCATTTGACTTTCAGCTGTGGTCCTTTTGATTAGCTCAGCATGAAAAGAGCTTTCCTGGAGCATTTTTCAGTCCAAACAATCAACTATGGGTGGCAAGGCACTGTCAAAAAAGATCTCTGGGATAAAGTTGTGGACAGGCACAAGTCAAGAGATGGATACAAAAAAATTTCAAAGGCTTTATCTATCCCTAGAAGCACAGTGAAGTCTATTATTAAGAAGTGGAAGGTATTTGGTACAACACAGACCCTCCTTGGATCAGGACGTCGCTCCAAACTGGATGAAAGAGCCAGGAGGAAACTGGTCAGAGAGGCTACCAAGAGGCCTACAGCAACTCTGAAGCAGTTGCAGGAATTTATGACAAAGGGTTTTCATTGTGTGCATGTGACAACAATATCACAAATTCTCCACAAATGTATGGGAGGGTTGCAAGAAAAAAAAAGCCACCCACGACTGAGCTTTGCCAAAATGCACCTTGAAGATTCTGAGGCCACATGGAAAAAGGTGTTCTGGTCAGATTAGAGACTAAAATTGAATTATTTGGCCTCAACACCAAATGATATGTCTGGCGGAAATCCAATACAGCTCACCATCCAAATAACACCATTCCTACAGTAAAGCATGGAGGTGGTAATATCCTGTTATGGGGGTGTTTCTCTGCAGCAGGGACTTGTCAGTATAGAAGGAAAATGGATGGGGCAAAATACCATTAAATTTTTGAGGAAAATCTGCTGCCCTCTGCCAGAAAGTTGTCAATGGGAAGAAGGTTTACCTTCCAACATGACAATGACCCAAAGCACACAGCAAAACTGACCACACAGTGGTTGAAGGAGAAAAAGGTGAATGTTCTTGCATGGCCTAGTCAGAGCCCAGACTTAAACCCCACTGAAAATCTGTGGAATGACTTGAAGACTGCAGTCCACAAACAGTCACCATCAAATTTAACTGAACTTGAGCAGTTCTGCAAAGAAGAGTGGGCAAATATTGCAAAGTCTAGTTGTGCAAAGTTAGTAGAGACATATCCCAACAGACTAAAGGCTGTAATTAAAAAAAAATAAGGCAAATCAAAGCAAGGGGGTGATCCTTTTTCCAACTCAGTGATTCTGTTTATTTTTATTTTTTATTTTTTTTATTTTCTGACATGTTGGTGTTGTGTCTTTCACTTGGATGTTATAAGTTGCAGTTAAGAGACATATCCCAACAGTCTAAAGGCTGTAATTAAAGCAAAAGGTGGTTCAACAAAATACTGACACAAGGGGGTGATCCTTTTTCCAACTCAGTGATTCTGTTTTTTAATTTTTAATTTTTTTTTTTCTGACATGTTGGTGTTGATGACAGATCTTTCACTTGGATGTTATAAGTTACACTGAGTAAATACAGCTGGATAAAACAAAAACTGTGTCTGTCTTCATTTCAGGATGAAAAGCAACAAAATGTGAGGGGGTAATTCTTTTCTATACCCACTGTATGTAGAGCAGAGTATGTTTGTGAATTTTCTGAACAAACGGTTAAATAAAGACAATTTTTCACAGACTTCTTTGCTCATATTTACCAAGGGTGCCAATATTAGTGAAGGGCACGGTATATTAGTACAAAATTATTAGTAATAGTGTTATTATTCTATTTGATGTATAATTTGACAAAAGTAAATCTGAAATAAAAATGGTGTTATGACTGAACCTCTCTTGCATCTATACCATTCTGTATGTCTGTGTATGTACACTCATCATCAACTTTAATAGGGACATTTGTACAACTTCACATTCATGCAGTTATCTAATCAGCCAATCATGTGGCAGCAGTGCAGTGCATAAAATCATGCAGATACAGGCCAAGAGCTTCAGTTAATGTTCACATTAAACATAATAATGGGGAAGAAGTGTGATTTCTGTGACTTTATCCATGGCATGGTTGTTATTGCCTGAAGGGCTGGTTTGAGTATTTCAGATACTGCTGATCTCCTGGGATTTTCACACACAACAGAATAGTGCAAATAAAAAAAAAACATTGAGTGAGCAACAGTTCTGTGGGTGGAAACACGCTGTGGATGAGAGATCAGAGGAGAATGACCAGACTGGTTCGAGCTGCCAGGAAATCTGAAGTAGCTCATATAATCACTCTCTACAACAGTGGTGAGCAGAAAAGCATACAGAGAAATAGCATGCACAGAACATCCAAACTTGAGGTGGGTGGGCTACAACAGCAGAAGACCACATCAGGTTCCACTCCTGTCAGCTAAGAACAAGAATCTGAGGCTATCATGGGCACAGACTCTGGACAGCTGGAGACATTTTTCCTAATCTTTAACTGTCCAGTTTGGGTGAGCCTGTACCTGTTTTAGTGCATACTATTTGTGTGTATGTGTATGCTTTTCTGCTCACCACTTTTGGTAGAGTTATTATGAGTTACTTTAGACTTCCTGGCAGCTCAAACCAGTCTCCTCTGATCTCTCTCATCCACAAGGTGTTTCGGCCTGCAGATCCTCTGCTCACAGAATGTTGTTCGCACCATTCTGTGTAAACTCTAGAGACTGTTGTGTGTGAAAGTCCCAGGAGATCTGGCACCAACAACCATGCCACATGATGTGAACATCTTGACCTGTATTTGCGTGATTTTATGCATTGTGCCACATGATTGGCTGATTAGATAACTGCGTGAATATGTGCAGGCATTCCTATTAAAGTGGTCGGTGAGTGTATAATGTTCTCCACCAGTGAGACACATGCATGCATATCTATACTTGATGTTTGCCTGTAAACATAACGCGATGTTAGAGGCTTTTTTTTCTCAGAGTTCCAATCTAGCATTGCCCGGCAGCCATTAAAACACCTGCACCAACAAGCAAAGGACATGACTCTCTGTCTCTTAGCAAGTGAGAGAAACGAATCATCACATATGGGACACAAGATGATTTTCAATCCTGTATGACAGAAAATCTAGGAGGCTAGGCTAGCAGCTGTAGCCATTACAAAGTTTCCTGTCTCTCTGTTTCTCTCTGTTTTGTTCCGTTTCATTTTGTCACTTGTTGTCTTTCTCTCACTCTCTCTTTGTATTCCCTAAATCCCACCTCCCTGTCAAAACTCGACCACAGCCTGCTCTAAAGACTTCTGGATGTCCCATCCAGTGTTGTGTCTACATTGTTCCTCTTTCTAGAATGGCAACAACTAATGCATTATCTCTGACATCTGTTTCCTGATGCTCCCTCTTTCAGTGGTTTATTCTTGTTTAATACTCACAACGTGGGCGTGCATTCAGAAGCCAGGGTTCTGTGTGCCCATTCAGACAAGGGCAGAATGACACCATTGTTTCGGCAGTAGTCCGAATAATTGCTGAAACGTTTGCACCTTTGAGATATTTGTAGGAATCTTGGACAGCTGTGGGGGTTTACATAGGGCACAGGGTATTAATCTCTGTCCTGAAGTACCCCCTGTCCTGCACATTTTAGTGTGTTCACCACTTTAACGCAACTGAGCGAGCTGATTCACCGAGCCAGCTAATTAAACAGTCCTTCTTGGGTTGAACAGCGTGTTAGAGCAGGGAAAACGCTTAAATGTGTGAGGCAGAACCAGGGCTGGGATCCTGTGCGATATGTGGTACGCAGGTACTACAGGTGATTACGTGCACGTGCGTGGTGTTTGTGTGTCTGTATCACCTACTACTCTCTCTTCCTCTTTCTCTTGTACTTCTCATTCCGTTGTGTGCCACTTACTCTTCTCCTGCCCACCATGTAACATACTACAAACATTAAAAATGAAAAAAATGTCAGCTTCTACAAGTCTGTGTGTGTGTGTGTTTGTTTGTTTTGCAGGTCCCAAGGCACCCTGGTCCCCCCTACCAAGGGCACGATCTGGGCAAAGGCCATGCCCCCTCACCTGCTCTGTCTCAGGTATCAGCCCCTCCCGCACCTACCTACCGTTACCTTAAGGGCTGGGAACCAGGCGGGACGGTGAGTGTGTGTCTTTCTGCCTTAAGGTTTTCATACGTCTCGGTCGTTCATGACCTCGCTAACGTGACCTCACCAATTAAATGAAACATTTTCCTAATGTTCTGATGCATTGTCCCGTTATGAACAAACACAGCTGAATAAATGGCTTCGGCCTCCATGGTTAAAGGTAACTAGAAGTGTAATTTCAGGATTTAACCTGATTTAACTATATGCATATAAATCATACATTCACTTTACTCTGGTAATGGCCTTATAATTAGTCCTATAATATAGTTTAACCATTGAAAGGTATCTAGCTGTCATAGCTGTCTGTGTGTACGTTTTGCCGCTGTGTACATTTCTACAGAAAATGATTTCTCAGTCTGAGAAGTTGAACACCCTCAGAGTTCCAGCCCAGTAGTCAGAGTTGTCATGTCATAATTACTGTAATTCTATTCTGATATAAATGCACTCATAAGTGCTGAGAAATTTCCCACCGTTCTGTTGAACCGATGAAGCGTCTCGCATGAATGGAAAACCATCTTTGATGTCATAACAGATATCTTGACTTTTTTTTTTTCATCTACACACGTGTGTCAGCGCACTGTTTTGCATCATCAGGGGTAACCATGATGTGCTGATGTCTTACTGTTTTACTGCATGGATGGACAAATCACTAGACCAGGTGCCCGGGACCTTTTTTTTTTTTCAGGTAACCAAGAAATGGCACTGGGCAGCACATTAGAGGTTTCACTTGCCCAGTGGGGTAGCTAGTAAATTAATGGTTTGCCCATCACGGCTATCTTTGACTATAAACGAAAGCTATAGCGACTACTTTGAATTGATGATAGGATTAAATATGGGTCTGCGTTTGTACCGGTATTTAGAGGGTTGTGTGTTGAATGTTTTTATAAACACAGTTGCTTGTAAGAATGTGGGATAATGGGTTTGCAGACCTTTCACATTGTCATTGGTGCCTGGCTATGTGCATTAGCCTCAAGGAACACTGCCAGTTAATAACAGTCTTCAACCGCTTCTGCTGTAACAGTCCTGCTACCCACCCACAGCGCACTCAAGTGATGACAGAGACAGACTTGTAGTCATGGTTCACATAGGCTTATTAGCAGTTATTCCTCTCACCACGTACACATAGATAACGATAGCGACATGTCCCATATGATCCATGGGGAATATTTTCACATATCCCATACTTACTTTCTTTTCATCTTGATGATGAAAAGTGTTTCTGTTGTGCTGTGAATATGTCTTTCTGTCTAAATCACACCCCCGTCTGTGTTTGTCCAGCCCTCCTACAGCCCCACACAGAATGCTGGCTCCGCCTCCCTCATATATTCTCCGCAGACACAGCCAGTGAATGTACAGCCTCCCAGTCGGCCCGTAAGTACAGCTTACTTTTTTTCTCAAGAACAATATATATTGGATGTAGTGGAAGTGCAAGATGCAGGTTTCTGAAGTAATGCTACGTTTACCCCTGATTGTCTCATAGGTGTTGAGGATTAAATTCGGATAGGGATTATACACAGGAAAATGCAGGTGGAAATACACCTGACAAGAAAGTCAGATCGCTCAACCCACTTCAGAGACACATCATAAGCAGATATGTGCAATCAGTCTTTGCAAGATTCAACTACATTTGCTACCAAAACATTGCATCATGACGCATGTGGTCTAGTTTCACACCTAAATCGATCTGTTGACCACAGTGTTTGCTGTGGCTGCAAGCAGGCAAACTGTTGTGTTAAACAGTGTAAACAACAGTTTTCTCAGTTTTTGATGTGGGACCCTTCTTTTTGCATCAAACAAACAGATGATGTGCAGTGTACAATATATGGCCAAAAGTATGTGGGCACCTGAGCATCACACCCATAATAAGTGGGCCTTTCTCAAAACTGTTGCCGCAAAGTTGGAAGAACACAATTGTATAGTCTGTCTTTGTATGCTGTAGCATTACAATTTCCCTTCACTGAGACTAAGAGGCCCAAACATGTTCCAGCATGACAATGCCCCTGTGCACAAAGCACGCTCCATAAAGACAAGGTTTGCCAAGGCTGGTGTGGAAGAACTTGAGTGGCCCACACAGAGCTCTGACCTCAACCCCAGTGAACACCTTTGGGATGAACTGGAATGCCGACTACACCCCAGACCTCCTCACCCAACATCAGTGCCTGACCTCACTAATGCTCTTGTGGCTGAATGGGCAAATCCCCACAGCCATGTTCCAACATCTAGTGGAAAGCCTTCACAGAAGAGTTGAGGTTATTATAACAGCAAAAAGGGGACTAAGTCTGGAATAGGATGTTCAAAAAGCACAAATATTTGGTGTAAACTGGTTCCAAGTGTGCAAATTGACCTCACATAGTCTGCCAAAGGTCATTGAGTCATGATCTTATCTCATAATAATAATAATAATTATATATATATACGTATATATAAAACGTATATATATTTTTCTGCTCCATGCTAATTTAAATGTTCTGTTAGTTATGTGATGCACTTATTTACTGTAAGTGTAAGTAGCTGGGCTTGAACACGCACGTCCAGTTGTCATGAACAATCCCAAATAAACACCGCCTGCTTCACAGGGCACGGCAACAGGTACAACAAGCGATTTTGACCCCAAAGGATTAAATAGGCGAAGGATTAAATAACGAAGTGTCAGATCGACCACTTGTATAATTGTAACAGAAATATATTAATGTTTTTTTTTGTTTTGTTTTTTTCCCGACTGCCACTCTCTTGCTCAAGACTAAGCAGCATCAGCAGAGAAAATGTCAGCCATGTGAACCGATTTCTAAAAAATTGCATCAAAATGTTTTTTTTTGTTTTTTTTAGTGTTTATCTGTTTTAAGCTGACTTTCCTGGACGATTTAATAGTTTATCGCGATATTTTAAAATGGATCAGGGGAAAAATGAGTATCACACAAGCCTAGTGTACATTTAAAGCTTTACTCTGTAAAGGTAATTACAGGCCAGTTATGTACCTTAAAGGTACACTATATCCACAAATTAAAGTTACAAGAATCAAGGAAAAGTACAGTTTAGTACCTTTTTTTTGTGCAAGTGTGAGTGGTAAACCTTAATTAAGAGGTATGCCTGAAAAAGATGTGATTTTCAAACCCCATTATGTGCAACAAGGTTTTTTGTTTGGCTTTTTTTTCTTTAGATGGGTTATGTGCAGTGTTTGGAAATCACTACAGTTCCATATGACAGAGCACATTTCTCAAAATGTTTTTTTTTTTGTTTTAAACTCATGAAACTGTCAGGAATATCGTGGTAATTAATTGTAATGCGTTTAATGGTAATGATAACATTTTAGAACTGTACTCACAGCAGAAACCACAAGAAGAGCCAGTGATTTTTTTTCAGCTTGTGTTTAGCACCTCTGATCTGGAACGTGTGTCGGAAATCCTTTCTGTTGTGTGGAATCGACCATGTGTCTCTGGCTGCTTCTCCTTCTGCTGTCAGATACAAACCTCATTAGCACCATGCTGAGATCCACCAAGAGAACCGTCTGCACTGCTGACGAGTGTGTGTTTGTACATGTGGGAGGAAACGAAACTCTCCCCTGCCCCCCCTGTCACAGTTTTGAACATGTTTAAATGGCTGCACAGTCGCTGTTCTCCACAGTGTGTATCTCTTTATCGTATGCTAATCTCTCATTCTCTTTCTCTCTCTTTCTCTGTGACTGCTGCTGCATCGTTCTGTCTCCATCAGTTTGTGACAGGGCCTCGGCCCGCCCACCATCAGGTAACATCCCTCTTGTACCACAGTAAATCTAATCACAGGTTTATATTAATGCGCTTGTTCTAATATGTTACTGTTTCTATAGTAACAGCTCATTCACAGAGATTTGTATGGTGGACACTATATAATCCAAGGCTAATAATAAACAGATTTAAAAAAGTGTTATTTAAAGGTATAATCATTGATTATAGTGAAGGTTTGTTTTTTTTGTTTTTTTAAAGACGAACTTACCCTTCTCAGGGGTGTTCCACAACATTAAATGTAACTATAAAAGGCTAAAAGTACAATGTATCATTTGTTAACATACAAATATTTGTAGGTGTTGACATTGCTGTGGTATAAAAGAAATAAAACGCTTTGGGACATGCTGTTATTGGAAAATAATCAACAGTAATCCTGGTACCAGTAACCCTGTTTTGCCTCAGGCTGCATCACACCGCCCTGTGGCTTTGATTATTTTCCTATAACAAGCCCTGTCATGTTTACTCCAATGAGTATGTTTACATGCACATCAAATTCTGTTTAAGGTCTATATTCAGGTTGCAGCCATATTTCGAATACGATGTTTATATGCGTACAAGCATCAGAATATTCCTGTATACATGGTTGTTGTAAATATTCCGATCTACGCATGCACTTTTCCTTCCCCGCTGTTATTTCCCGGGAGGTTCAAGATGCTGCCATTGCTACCCACAATTCCTTGTGGAGTGAGCATGCGCATATATCTCTTTTCAGTCTTTACATGCAACAAATTTTCGATTAAAACAGGCATATCCCAGGGGTGGGAATCAGAATATTGTCTTAATCTGAATCAGATTGAGGCGTTTACATGACTCAATACTAATTAGAATATTGCCAAATTCCGATTAATATTGGAATATTGATGTGCATATAAACGTAGTCATTGCTTTAAGTAGCGATTACAGACTCTTCCTGCTTGAGCCTAATTGGTCTGTGTGTAGTGGACATGTCTAGACAAATGAGATTTCATTATTAATCTTCACTTCATGTATTTCATTGGCTTGATGGTCACATAACTGATCTATAAACTTGTCTTGACATCAGAACAGGATGTTGATACATTGTGGCTGAAAGCAGACTTCTTTAACTGTTAGACCTTCATAAGATTTCGCAAAGCTGCATTTCGTAAGCATGGCCATAGCGGTAAATAAGTTCTCCGAAAGCATTTTAAAGCTTCTTCCTCATCAGTGTATGACTTGCCTAGAAATTCTACATCACACTGTATTGTTACATGAGGCATCAGTATGTGTCCTTGAGCATCAAACATCGAAGACATTTATGTTACTTATCATTCAAAACGAGCAGTCATTATATATGATGCACCATATGGGATTGTTGTATTTCTGCAGTACAGACATGAAGGATTTCCACCTATTAGGGATATACATATGCATGTGTAGCTATTGCAGGAGTCTCAGACTGTTTCAAGTAACAAAAGTTGGCAGCAGTGAGACAGGACAGACGTGCACCCACTAACTCCTGTGCTTGTAAGGGTGCATTACAATTGATGCGGAATTAAGAATTAATCAGCAAAAAACATAGTGGCTTATTGAGGCCCATCCATTTTGGACCTGCCACATGTGTTCAGCTGTCTCTTCTGTTCATTTGATTTACACCTGAGCAGTGAAACATATGAAGCATCTGCATCTCTGCTTTTATTACAGGGGGAGCAGACGTGTTTTTTTGTTTTGTTTTGTTTTGTTTTTCTCCCCCACATTGTATAGAAATAACAAAATTGACCTTCAGTGTAAATAACTGCATGAGCATGAGTTTGACTAAGCAATATGTTTCATGTAATTTTATCAACCTCCCCTAAAACAAAACATCTACTTGTGAAGGAAAACCGTGAAGACACCACACTCTTTACTTTAGGCTTCGATTCTGCAAGCAACACACAACTATGGGAAGCAGAACAACCCAAAAGCATGACAAAACTCTGGTGCCCAGCACAACCATGCCGCAAAATATGTCTAAACCAGTAAGCAGCGTGCCGTGATCTAAAGTCATTGTAAAAAAAAAAGAAAAAAAATTCATTTAAAACTCACCTTGTGAGCTGTATTGATGTGTGTGAGGCATTTTGGGTGGATGTTGGGACAGTAGTTGGCGTCATGATATGAATTTGTTATTAATGACTTAAGCACGGTCACCCATTAACAGATCTCAAAGATCACTGAGATTACAGTGGTGAAGTTCAACAAAACAGACTTCATATAAAAACTGTAATGAATTTTTCATGGTCTCACAACTGCTATTTGACCGTGTGGTACTGGTACATTTATAGAAGAGATTTATTTATTTATAATCGCACTATCCGGTGTTACCCAGGTGAGGATGGGTTCCCTTTTGAGTCTGGTTCCTCTCAAGGTTTCTCCCTCATATCGTCTCATGGAGTTTTTCCTTGCCACCGTCGCCGCTGGCTCGCTCATTGGGGATAAATTCATAAATTTAAAATCTATGTCCTGAATTTATATACTTCTGTAAAGCTGCTTTGGGACAATGTCCATTGTTAAAAGCGCTATACAAATAAACTGAACTTGAACTTGAACAAATCTCATATTAATATCGTGGCCATAAAATATCTTGGACCGTTCCACTGAAAATGACTCAAATAAGATGATCGTAATGGGAGGGGGATGACAGCTTCTAAAACCAGATCTGCACTTCATCTCCTCCTACAGTAAAACCGCAAGTATTTCACGGGCCGTCACTGCCATATCCCTAAGCTTAAAAAAGATTTAAGAAACCTGAATAAAATAAAAAAATATGGAAATAATAAACTGTTTCACTTGTTTGTGGAGTTTGTACATTTATTAAATGCTGTGATCTGCATTATGGCATTTTGACAGCACATACTGTCATTTCTTGTACTCTTCTGTGGTGCGTGAAATGACTAGATCTGAAACATTAATCACCCGCCAAACTAATTTATTATCAAGACTAGTCAGGTTGATTGCAGATCTCCTCTTTATACTGTCCTTTCTTTCTTTCAACTCCGCTATAAGTGTGTGTTTATGCCCAGTGGGGTTTGCGTTTAAGCAGAGAATAATTAGATGTCATCACTTAAATAGACAAAATCTAAAAATGTTGATAGCAATAGCAATACCACTTAATATCACATTTTTTTACTCATAGGATTAGATCCTAAGAGTTGCTTTTGGAACGATTCTCAGTCGATCTATACATACAGTTCTGCAATGCAGGAAAGGGAATTTTTGTTCAGACAGAAATTCACACGGAAAGTTGTTTAGACATTTCTGTCAGCACATTCCAGGGTTTGGAAAACCAGAACATCTTAACCTTCCCGGCACAGATTAATCAGTCTTTTGCACCTTCAAACTCTCTGGCTATTACAGGGCGGCATTAGCCTGTACACTGGCACCACGCACTCCGGGTCACCGCCACAGAAGTGGGTGGGTGTGTGTGTGGCAGGCCAGATGGAGGAGGAACAATGACGTGTTCTCCTGCAGATACACAAGTCAGGCTAAGAGGAAATGGTGCAGAGGCATGAGAAATTTCATTCATCCGACTTAGTTATGTTTGTTCGCCATGTAAGATGACGTTAGTGCTTTTCTCAGTTACACTCTGTGGCACACACACAAGCTTTCTCCCTTTCTTGTTCAATCAGATAAATCAACACACGCATGCTCTCCTATTATAATTATACCGGTGGGACTTTTTTCTTCCTCATTTCCTCTTCTTGCAAAAGCAGGCTGGTTCTACTCGCAAAAGCAATCTGGTTCAAGGATGTTAATGATTATCGCTTATGTAACAACCTCTGGAGAACCTGTAATCAGGACTGCCTTAAATCCTTCTGCTGATTCTTACTATAGCTGCACAAAGTCACAAGAGTGCTCTCTAGTCTAACTGGCTTACTTCATGCTGATTTCAACATAGCGCTGGCTATTTCTACAGTCTACAACCCCGTTTTAGTGACCTCGAAATAAATCTGATGCTTTCAGCAAATTCCAGTGGATATCCCCCTACTTCGTCTTTTTTTTTTCGGGGCACGTTGTGGGATTAGTGGAGGGGTTTGACATCTGTGCAACAGGACGGTGTGCTCCTGCCTGCATCCACAACAACCTGTCAACACCAGCAACTTGCAGGAGATTTGAAACCAACAGGGAGTGTAATGTCGGATCAGCAAAGGGCTGTTGAATGTAGGTCAGAATCGGGAGTGGTGAATTCAGTAAAGCTGCTGCTTCATCATTGAGCTCTACTTCAACATGTAGCACCTAAAGGCTGCATTTAACACTGTAGCAGGGCTGTTGCTGGCCCAACTGTCAAGTGACAACTTCACTTTGCTTGCCCTAAAAAAACGTAGGTAACTTACTGTAAATTAACACATGGTCCAGTTAGCTTGTTAATGTGTGACTAATAAAAATAGTTGATGACTGTAGAGCCAGTTGTGGGATCTGGGAATGAATAGTGAGTTACCAGTACAGTATCATGGAGCATCACACCACCAAATACATATATGAAGCAGTTGGTATGTGTTATGTTCAACAGTTGATATCAAGTTGGGGGGGGGGGGGGGTGTTGGATGTTTATCAGCAACAGCAAAATGAGCACACAAAAAAGGGGGCTGGTAAATAAATTGAACAAAATGAAAAGAACACTGGTGCTTGACATAGCGGCAGCCTACTAAGCCAGATGTTTACCAGGCGATGACTGATTTGTCTCAGACACAGAGGCCGGTCATATGTCCAAGCCTGCGTAAGCATGTGGTGAGATCATGGTATTCGTCACATTAACTTGATTATCTTCTATTATGCTTCACCAAATTTACGCGATAATGTTATATATATATATATATATATATATATATATATATATATATATAATATGCATATGCATGTGTGCTTGTCTTATTGGGTAGTTCTTTAACTGAAAAAGGATCCTTTGGAGGCACTGCATTTCGGATCCACAACAGGGTTATTATAAGTTATTACTTCCAATGTGCTGTACATGTGACATTTGTTTACTGGCTTCTGATCTCTTGCTAGCTCTTGTATAACTGAGTGACCTGACTAATGGTCTAATGTTAGATAGCAGGTGACATGCACTTTCAGTTTGGTTATGCCATGTAAGCTTGCTGAATGGAACCTTGGGGGCAACATCTGACATTTTAAAAATATAATTAGGAAAACCGGTTAAAAAGAAAAGAAAACAATTTGCTGTGAGCTTACTTATATTTGTAAACAATAATGGTGTCTCCCTATCAGATGGCTCTCACATGTCAGAATTTTGAAGTGTCCACAACAAAAAATAATGTGCAAGTGCAGCATTGTCATGTAAAACACAGTGGACAGGGAGGATTGGGGGTTTTTTTTGTTTTTTTTTTGCTCCGAGTTATGGTTAGTATCTCCTCGGCTCTCATGCACACACACACTCATACGCGTGCTTTCCCTTCTGTTGGCGCATATGACTCATGGTTCTTTAATAGCACCACACACACTTCAGGCCGTCAGCACATCGCTTCTCTGCCTTTTGGCTCAGATCAAGTGGTAGTATCTGTTCTTATCAGTTTAATATCTAATACGTCCTCCATTCGAGGACTTTATATTAAACGGATTTTTAGAGCCGGGAGCTGGAAGAGGAGCTTGTTCCGTCCGCTCCACACATCGACCTGGTGTTGCAGTACCTCCAGGAACGGTGCACCTTTTCAGTTTAGGGGCAGTGGTAGCTCAGTGGTTAAGAAGTTGGGCTACCGATCGGAAGGTTATGAGTTCAAATCTCAGCACCGCCAAGCTGCCACTGTTGGGCACTTGAGTAAGGTCCTTAACCCTCAACTGCTCCCCAGGCGCCACAGCAAAAATGGCTGCCCACTGCTCTGGGTGTGTTCACGGTTTGTAGTGTGTGTGTTCACTACTCACAACTCCTAATGTGTGTGCTCTAACTTGGATGGGTTAAATGCAGAGGACAAATTCCAAGTATGGGTTACCATACATTGGCCTTCACATGTCACTTTCACTGTCACTCTGTCTTGTTAATAGAGTCCGCAGTGACCGGCGATGCTCAGCTCTATTTGTTTTTCTCTCTTTCTCTCTGCTAGAAGGGCATTCAGGAAGCTATTGCTCCTGGTATGGATAAACAACTTTACAGGACTTGCCTAACATTCTGAAAGGCTATCCAGCTTACCCAGGGTGATTGTGTGTCACTCTGTGATTGCACAATCATGTACCAGTTGTGTGTGCACACAAATCTTTATTGATTTTTCCTCTGTGCCCTTTATCCCACCAGCTTCTCTCTTCTTATTGCCTCAATACTGAGCAAGGATTCTGGCCCATCCAAGTCCCCTTTGAAATGCGCAGAATGAGGAAAGCCCTTAGAAAACTTTTAACCCATGACCTTTAGTGCTTCATCTCTGCCATCAACACAATGAAGCAGATGGTTGAAGTTACCCTTTACAAAGAGACAAGACTAGTTTGTTTCCGTCTTAAAACGCTGTCTAGCCTGCGGCTTCCTGAATCAGGCCTGATCGTTTTGAATATGATGATAGTGTTTTAATCCTGTGGGCTTTATAGAAGCCCCGCTAATTGCTGTAGTAAAAGTGCCCAACAGGTAGACTCCTGTCCTGCGTAGACACACATGCATATACTTGTTCTGTGTATTTATCTCTTGCTGCTTTCTGCCGATCTGCTGCAGCATTGATTTCGGTATAATGGCTTCATGTTCACTAAACGTGCACACCCGTTATGGAGTTGAAAACAGGGAGTATCCAGGCCTCAGCACGAAACCAGTCCTCTGGAATTTCTCATGGTTTTTATCTCATAGTCACTGTGGTTTTTATGTTGTGGTGTCATCACCATCTGGGAGGCTATAAACACCTCTGAGAAAATGTGTATATCTTAGGGTGTTTTCACACTTGGTCCTTTTCCTTGGTCTGAGCACGGTTCCCTGGATTTTTGGCCCATGTGTGAACACTCCAAACGCTCTCGGACCCTTTTAAAGCGAACCGAACCGAGACCATCTCGGGAGGTGGTCTGAGTACGGTTCGCTTTCGGCTTATGGCACAGTTTGCTAAAAATGTGCATTATGAACACGCATCGCTCCGGGATCACTTGATTTTTCCATTCACAAATTTCCATACAGGCCGCCGTACAAATCGCGCTACTCAACATAGCTGATTCTGCTGGAAGAAGGATGTTATGGACAGATGAGGAAACGGCTGCACTTCTCCAAATTTGAGGAGGACTATATTAAGAAACAGCCATCAACTACCCACAGAAATTCAAAAGTGTTTCTTCAATTTTCAGCAAAATTGAAAGACAGAGGATTTAACTGGACCACCTTGCAGTGCTGGGTTAAAGTTTAAAAAAAAAATTGCGAGAAATATATGGCCACACGAGATAAACTGCGATCTATTGGACAGACAGTCGACGTCAAGTGGCCTCTCTATGATTTGTTAGAAATTCTTGTGAAGCCCCTGTGCGAACCCAGTGGATGTCAGAGAGGGAGGAAGTGTTGACATCAGTGAGGATGATAATGGTACATTTCATTGCAAACTTGCTTTACGTATTTAGCTTAACTTGGCTTAATCATTTAGTCATTTGCGTGTCCGGTTTCCTTAACCACAGGGCAGAATATTTAACATATGGCAGGTTTTTACAAAGCCAACATTTAAAATGAGCACAGACATTTTATACTTCTAGAAATCACAACAAATAAGCACAATTCAAGGACAATAGGACCCAAAAAGAATCAGTATGAACACAAAGAGGTCTGAGACCCCATTAGTGCTTAAGTGGACCAAAAAAAGGATTTGGAAAGGAGTCCTCTTTCAGGGACAGGGACAGTGTGAACATAAAGAGAACTGGGTTCCTTTTTCACTTGGTTCACCTCTTGGTCTACTTCAAGGGGTCTGAGTTTGGTTCTTTTAAAAAGGACTCAAGTGTGAAAACATCCGTAGCTAAGCTCACTTCCTGTTGTGTATGCAGTTGTGGATGAGTAATAACTCAATGTCACTATCCTCTGTCACCCAGAAATGGATGGGTTCCCGTTTGGGTCTGGTTCCTCTCACTAGGCAATCTGTACCATGCCCAGGCCCACTTGAAGTGGTGGGCTCGGGGATGGTTCAGTTGAACTCGGGCACGGTGCGCATCGAGTGTGATCGCTAACCGTGGCCGAGCACGGAACTCGAAACATGACGTCTGTGATGTGACTGTTCTGTTTAACAGAATATTAGAGTTTATAACCTGGTTCTCACCTTATTGATGATATTGATCATTTCTCAACGTCAGCTGCTTCTGTAAAAATCCTCTGATATGTGCAGCATGATTAAGTGAAAATCGCTGTGCTGCATAAGTGATAAATCTGTTAGACAATCTATTAGGCATGTGAGAGGGCCGTGTGCCACCACGCCCCAAACGACTCCAAATAAGCCACAAGATAAGTGAAGTTACAATGATGGACTCCATCACGCTGTGCGAGAGCGCTTCTCTTCCTGTTTTCTTCAGAACAAAAAGTAGCATCGTAATGACTTAAGCGTGCTCAGGCTCGGACCGTTAAGTGCAATATGAGTGCAGGCAACCGGGGAAGGGGGACAATCATTCTTGGTCATGGTACAAGGCAACTGGGCCTAGTGTGAGTATGCCTTTAAGTCTTCTTCCTCATGTCATCTTAGGGAGGATTTCCTTGTCACCATTGCCTCTGGTTTGCTCACTAGGGATACATTTTTAAATCTATATCTGGGTCTCTGTAAAGCTGCCTTGTGACAATGTACATTGTTAAATGTACACAGATGTCACAGATGATTAATGTAGCTACTGAGGAAAGATGGGTGTATTCCCTTCCTAATGACAATATATACAGTATATGGAGATTAAACTTGTATTCCGGCCTCTGCACCACTGAGCGATGGTTTTACTGGGTGTGACCCACCACTGGACCATTTACTTGTGTTTGGTTCATTATGCTGTGGGAGGATTGATACAGTTTCAAGTAATGTAGGTTTGGTGTCATAGGTAAGGGTAAAGAAGGTAATTTCACTGTTTCCATGTGTTGGAGAGAGGGAAGAATGTGGATGAGCCACAAAGGGACACCTCTGGTGTTGAAGTTGTTCAGCTGACACCCTCATTGGCTGGGTTTGTTGAGGAAATATTTGCAGTGCAGGGTGATCCAAGAGATGTGAGATTTTGCCTCCAGTATTGACATAGCTAGAGCTGTTTCTAGGCTCTAAATCGTTAGATTCCCACAAGTGTTTGTGTTTTTTTAGATGTTTAAGGCAGAAATTCACCAGGGGTTTTATTGAGAGACATATGCTCAATAGTCAGTAGACATGCAAGGAAAGTTAAGCGGGTGCTTAACTTGATTTTCTGGATGGCTTATTCACTTCACGTATCTGAGGTTGCCAGGTTTTTCCTGGTTAAAGCTCTCAGGGCATGAGTATTTTTAATTGTGTATAAGCCACTCCTTTTAAAACAGCCACGTGCCTTTAAGCCATAAGAATCCGATAATGTGGCAGATTTCTTTTTTTTTTTTTTTTACTTCTGTGTGGAATATGAGGTTAATTACAGTACAAGTAGAATAAGCATAAAAGAAAGTAAAGTTGACTCTAATAAGATAATATCTTAATGACATGTAGGCAAGGTTCAAATAAACGTTTAATAGCAGCCAAATATGTTGAGGTTGATTTTCATGAATAGTTCTGGTAATGATAATGACACAAGTATATATGCGCAATTCAGATTAGTGGATAACTTTTATACACGATTCTGTTTTGGGCGGACTCCACCTGGGCTGTGCGTCTGTCCGAGCAGCACTCGAGTCCATAGATAATACCGAAATTGCACACACTGAGATTCAGAGGTCAGACTCCTCACTGCATGTGCTTAATCCAACTCCGAATGCTCGATGAAGTAGTACAATGCTTATTCCCTTCACCCAGGATCTAAATGTCCAAAACCATTAAATAAATTCAGTGTAACTCCAGTAGTTCTTGTTGAGACTGTATAATCCTGAAACAGTTGGGTATTTTCTTCAAATTAACAGCTTGTTTGATATTCTTTTGTTCTCTCTTTCTCTCTCCCGCTGCAGTTCCTGCACAGGGCTCAGTTGCAGACACCTCGGTCTGCTCTTCCCACCAACACTCCCTCACTCCGGCCCGGCTCTCAGACCCCCACGGCCGCTGCTGTCTATCCCCCTAATCAAACCATCATGATGACCATGACTCCCATGCCCTTTCCCTCAGCGCAAGCGGCTCAATACTACATCCCCCAGGTACCCAAGCCCTATCCCCTCTGAACACTGCCTGCCTGTATAATACTGCTATAGAACTGTCTTAAAGGCACTATGGGCTTATTTATTTATTTGCACATCTTTGAGAAGAACTGTCTGCAGTTTATTTGAATCTTAGATTCCCACCAGTATTTCATACAGTCAGTCTACAGATTCACCATTTATCTAATGTTTTGTTGTTGTTGTTGTTGTTGTTTTTTTAGTATCTTGTTCGCCGTTGTGTTTACAGAGTAAGGTCAAATGAATTCACATAAATTAAAGACAAAATGTATGACAACAAAATAAAAATTAGGTAAATGTTTTAGTTGAAATGATGCATATAAATAACAAAACTTAATTGATGTGTTTTGATATTTAGGGCGGTTTTGTCTTCACTCGCATGTCCTCACCACATAAGATCAAATTTACAGCAACAGTAGGAGCGATTGAACTTGTACACTTATGTCTAAAGTGGAGGGCAGGCTCTTGCACTAGATGATTGTGCATAATGCAGTTTAAAATGGCTTTTAGAAACTAGAAACAATTGAGTGTGGGAGATGTCATCCAAGCATTATATAACTGCTGCTCTTGTCCAGTAGATATAGTACCATCATCAGGTAATTGTCTTCATGCAGGCCATTTATAATTGAAATAGAGTAGATGAATAGGCTTGGCCTAACCGGTGTTCTCCCATTTTAATCCTCAGTATCGACACAGTTCACCCTACGTTGGACCTCCTCAGCAGTTCTCTGTCCCACCCCCTGCCTCTGGAACCTTCTACCCTGGCCCTGGCCCAGGAGAATACCCTGCACCCTACGGTTAGTGCAAAAGTCGAGTATACTCTCCAATACATTCCTCAGTCTCGCACCCAGCTGGTTTTAGTCACGTGCAGTTGTTTTTCTGCTCATCGGATGTTGACGGTACTGACTGATCTCTGACCACATTCCAGAATGATATCCTCAGTAGCTGTTTTGATCAGTGACTCATATGAAATAATGATGTGGCTAATTTTTTTTTTCTGTCTCTTCTCATGTCTCTCTTTTAGCAACAGCTGCTCCGGGTCCGGCGTATTTTCCAGGCCAGACAGTGTATCCCTCCTCTGCCCCAATTATAGTGCCTACAGCGCCACAGCAGCCTCCACCAGCCAAGCGCGAAAAGAAGCCAGTGAGTGTTCCACAACTCCCACACAATCATGTACAGCCAGTTAGAGTTTAAAATGGGCGTCTCATCACCATTTCACTTTAGAGCTGCTTAAATATTTTTATATCACAGTGCTGTTGAATTCTCAAATCTATAGCAGAAGATCCTATAATTCAAATCACAGCTTTATATTAATGTTATAATATAATTAGTGGTCATTCAGAAACATTATTGTTTCTATAGTAACAATTCATTTACCAAAACATGAATGTTCGACACGCAAAAGAATCAAAGGCTAATAAAGGCTGTTGTTATTTAATAAAGACATAATAATTTAATCCACTTTATGTAGTAGTACAGTGAATATCTGTAGCGTGATATGAAGAATAAAGGCATAGAAAGGGGAATGAATCACGTGATCACGTCTGTGCTTTCTCTTTCTGTCCCCTCAGATCCGGATCCGGGACCCCAACCAAGGTGGGAGGGACATTACAGAGGAGATCATGGCTGGAAGTGGGAATACCACGCCCCCTGTGGGCCGTCCTTCCTCCACCCCCACCCCTCCTCAGGTAGGAAGAACCTCTGTACAGGCTTTCTCACTGCTACTTGGCAAAGGTAACTGTGTGTATTCAGCAACCACTGTTGTGACATCTCTTTATTGACTCTTTATAGCATCTTCACTTCAGTTCATTTATTGTCATTACACTGGTACACTAAATAAATTGCTTAATCAATCGCCCAACATGTGTAACCAACAAGCACAGGCAGCACAGTAGAGACCCAATACTAAAGTGCAGAGCAAGGACAGGCAGTGCAGTATCGACAGTGTAAAAGTTAAACAGTAAATGCATTATAGCCATTATATATAGTAATAAGTAAGGAATAAAACATGACAGATCGTGTTGTTATACAAAAATAATGCACGCCAGGGGGAGGGGGGGGAGTAGGGATGCACCATGACCCGATTTCCCAATGATTACAATGTTTCATGTATTAATGTATAAAATGTCTACAAAACATTTATAGTTAGATTTAATGTTGTCGAATGTCCTGGAGACAAGTTAGTTTCTGTTCTCACTTGTGTTGTAGCCACGATAAACTTGGTGTTTCAAAGCACCCTGACTGTTGCAGAGCACTTACAAATGAGACTCCTTCCATAAAGGTGAATTAAATGTCTCCTAAAAAAAAAAAAGTCAACACAATGAATGATTATAGGTTTTACTTTGTTAAACAACGGTAAATATGT
Organism: Cranoglanis bouderius; assembly: GCA_023630585.1. Classification (NCBI taxonomy): domain Eukaryota; kingdom Metazoa; phylum Chordata; class Actinopteri; order Siluriformes; family Cranoglanididae; genus Cranoglanis; species Cranoglanis bouderius. The sequence goes on from CM042572.1 coordinate 11,264,488, forward strand.
TTATTATTATTCTTAGATTATTTGGCATGTCCGCTGTACAAATCTCTGTGTATGAGCTATTACTATAGGAACAACGACGTATTAGAATGAGGGCATTAATGTTAACTTATCGTTCACAGCCGGAACTACTATCTGGTCAGAGGAAATAACCGCACAGGTCAATCAGATTCAAGCGTTCAACTGCGCTGTGGTATAAAGCTGTATAATATAAAGGCAGAATAATGTGGGGTTGTGGTTTTCCGTAGTACTGGTGACTCAGTAAGAATGATATTGCACAATAGATATAATTACAGATGTTATATATAGAAGTAAACTATATTGTTTCTCACAGTAATATTAAAGACAGTAAGTCACAGTAAGCATGTTACTGAACAATAAAACAGTATATTACACTTGAGAAACTGTTCATGTCACTCCACATTGAAGTCACAGCATTTGTGCGAATAGCAATTCTGCAACGATCTGTGCTATAATGTTCAACAGTCTGTGTTGTAATAGTCAGCATGTATGTGGGTGGAGGCAAGCAGCTTAACAGCTTTGGGATAGAAACTGTTCCTCCATCTGTTTGTGTGTGATGGAATGGATAATCTGGTACCTCCTTCCAAAAGGTACATAATGGTGGTTGGGGTATGTGGAAACCCTGGTGATGCAGAGAGCACAAGGTTTTTTTTGTTGTTGTTTTGTTTTTTTGTCTATGCCAGAAGAGTCCCATTGATTCTGTGCTATTCTGACAATTCACTGCCTAGCCTTACATTCAGACTGTGCTGCACATTTTCAGCATGTTCCCCACTGAGCATCTTTGGAAAGTCTACACAATGGGAGACCATCTTCTCAATATAGACCCGTTCCACTTTGGCATTAAAAAGCTCTACATGGAAAGCTTTTTGTACTGTTTAGGTCAGGGGTGTCCAAACATTTTTCAAAGTGGGCCAGAGTAGACCACATCATAATACCCGAGGGCCTGCCACCAATATATTATTTTAGAATTCCAATATATTTAATTTTAGTGGAATAACTGCAGAAGGATATCACCTGACAGCTGTAGATAAATGTCATTGACCAACACTAGTTAAATCCTTCAAGGATTTATGAAAGGTTTTCTACGCTTAGTGGTTGGAAGCATCACCTCTAGCTCTAGTAATTCTCTGACAAAAAGTTCCTTGTGCCAGAACAGCTTCCAGCTGCTTGACGTTCTTGCAATTGCTATGGCTTTCCATGGAAAAGTATTCTTGTCCCAATTGTTTAAAATCCCCCTTTCTAACTGTTAACTTTGCACTTTTTGTCTGTAGCCATGACTAAATATTATTCAGTAAATTAATTTGCAGGTGTAGCAGGTGTAGTGCTCTTGTAATTTAACTAACACAGTCTGCTGGTATTGGCTGGTGAAAGGTGTTGGCAGGTGCTCCACCTTTCATACATTCTAATAGAGAAGCCACGTGCCAGTTAACATCTGTCCGTGGGCTGCATTTGGCCCTGGGGCTGGAATTCGGACACCCTTGATTTAGGCTTATTCCTGATGTTTGCATGCATGATTTCTCCTAAAATATGTGACTGGGTACTGCAACTCATTCTTTCTTTCTTTCTATCTATCTGCCGTTTACTCCCTGTCCTTTTTTTAATTAAAATTTAAAAAAAAAAATTTTTTTATATAAACTCTGTTTCTGAGTGGGTGAGAAATTTTATAGAGTCTTTAAGCTAGGTATTATCCCTGGGCAAACCTTGTAACCACATATCGCTCAGAGACATTTGATGGCTGACAATTGTCGATCAGAGACATTTTCATGAGTATGTCTATCTAATGTGTTATACCCTAACATTTCCTGCTGTGTGTGCATAGCAGCGAAGTGCCAGTCAGACGCCAGAGCAGTTATACTATAACATGGACCCACCCTACAGACTAAGTCCTGTGTCTACAGATAGCAAGCCCACCTTAGGTATGCTACACTCTCCCGCCCTCTCTCCCCATACACTCAACCACATGGATGTGAATAATGCAGAGCAATTAGTTGACTGATTGTCAGATTAAATGAGTCTAAATATGAAAATTATTAGGATTATCTATTATTTAAATGTAATCTCACTTATTTTTTTGTATTAGAGGACAAGCCGAGAGCTGATTTTGCTCCCCATAAATCTTCATCTCCTGGACCTTCAGAATCCTCCACAGAAAGAAGCGAAGCCCCAACTCTTCCTATATCAGACTCTTCATCTCACACGAAACCTGGAATGCCCTCTAGTTTCCCTCTTCCTCTCAGCACCTGCAATTCGACAGTTGCCGGTGAACCAGAAGAGCTGTCTTCAGTTTCCACTGCCGTAGCTCGATCCCCCATCCCTGTGGAAGAAGAAAGTCTACCAGAAGCTACCCCCAGCCCCACGGCCTCCTCCCCTTCTCCAGGAAAAGCAGTTAATGGTCTATCCGAGTCACCTCCACCCTCCCCAAGCTGTGAGCAGGAGATCCAGGTACAAGAAGTTCCCTTGACCGACACTCAGTCCTCAACTTTGGCTCAAAATGAAGCACCAGTTTCAGGAGAGGCAATCCAGGCAGAGCTCCCTGCCCCTGTGACCCAAATTTCACTCAGCCCAACCACCTTAATACCTTCCAATGCCATGTCTCCTCTAGCACCACCCCCTGGCCTGCCCGTATTAATTCAACCTCCCAGCAGTGACCTACACGAACAAGGCAAGGCCTGTGGTGCTAATGATGTGAACCTCAAAGCTGAAACAACAACACAGAGCTCTGATGGTTTATCAGAAACATGCAATCAGACTAATTCCAGAAAAATAACGGCAACAGGTACGACCCGTTACTGTATTAGTTTGTATCATGGCTGCCACTTTTTTTTTTTTTTTTGCAGTACTGTGGTTAAATGTGAAGAGAGTGAGGTTCATATAAAGCCCCAACCATACCACTTCTCTACCACTGTGGCTTTTCTGTGGGGTTTCTAGGTTGTTTTTATAGAGCATATATGCTAACACTTATAATTATAACACTTATAATTTGTTTCCGTGTTAGCACAAGCTGCTTCTGTTGCACCAAGTGACTGGACAAAAACAAATGAAGAGAATTCAGCTGTGGATCCTCTACACAAGGAAAACAAGGTGTGTAGGTGTTATTGTGCCACTCAAACAGTAACGACATAGAAACTGTTATAATAGGTTTACAAGTTCAGATATTCTTCGTGACACTTCTGCCTCCTGATAAGTATTTAAAGGTGGACTGAATACGTTTAATTATCAATTTAATTGTATATAATCACCACAAAAACTCAAAATTTTTCACCTTCTCTGAGCCGTGTGGGCTTGTCAAATAGCAGAATTGGCATACCCACAGTAACGCAAACATCCCAGTGATTGTGGAATAGAAAGTAGGAATGTCAGTACAGATAGCTAGTTTAATAAACTATTAACTCTGGATCATAACGTAGGCACAGCCACAGTGGTGCAGAAGTGAAATGAACTGTCCTCACATTTAACTGGCTACCATACTGACCACATCACTGCAGCTACAGGCTGATTAATGAGAGGCATAACTTTGACAGAACCAAATGTGGACTTCTAGGGCAACTGATAGTGTGAGATTAGTCTCATTTTCACCCACTCTGCTCACATTCCTATTACTGCTTTAAGAAAAAATAATGCAGGATGGTTCTACACACCAAGACCACAGGAAAACTACAGAAAGCTACAGCAATTGAAAAGAAAAAAAAAAAAAAGATAGTTAGATGCAGTTTCACGGTCACTCGAGTGCAAAGAAGCTGACTGACCAGAAAAGATGTCACTTCAGTTTTTGTGGCAGGTAGCTATTTCTCAATTCTGATTTGTAAATTTGAATTAACTGACATCACCCACTTCTGTAAATACCCCACCCACCTGATAACCCAGTGTCATTCTTTGTTTTGCATTTAACATTTTTCGCAGGGCAATAGCCAATAGTAGGAAGCTAATCATGACAAGAAGTTGACTGACTTTATTAAGGTCCCCTCAACGTTCTCTGTCTCCCATCTGAAAGCTCTTCTTATCTTTAATCATTTAGGAAGAGTCCACCACTGATGTCTCGGCTGGAGAAGAGGTCTGTAGACCAGCCCCAGAGATGAGAAATGGCTTCTCTCCAGCTCCAGCTTGCTTTCCAGAGGAGAATGGAGAGATCGAAACAGAGCCGCTGAAAAACGGAGAGGAACACGTGTTTGAAACTGAGCACATGGATAACACGGTCACTCCGGAGGAGGGGAATGGCTCGACATTAGCCATACAGGAAGGTAAAGATATGACAAGCGCTCACAGTTTCAGATAGTCTCGATTGTTGGTTTTGATATAAAACTTGGCTTATTTGTTTTAATATTAAACAGTCCATACAGGATTTTGCGGAGTTTTTTTGTGATTGTTGCGGCCAAAAATGCTTGATTTTGCTGTGGCTTTTTTTTTTTCTTCTTCTTTTTTTCCCCTCCAAAATTTGCGATGCAACTTGCGGAGCTTTTCGTGCTTTTTTTTTTTCTTTTGTTTTTGGGTTTTTTTTAGCGGAAAGCTACTTGAATTGGTGAAATTGCAATTGCACTAAAGTGTTTTGCACGGTCTTTTGCCATGAGACCTCGATGAGACCTTTTATCTGTAATCATGTTCGACACACATGAATCGAAGAGGGCTTTGACTGAATGCGTGTTGTAATGATGTCACATGACACGTCTTGGCCAAAATATTGCAGCGTTTGCTTGATTTTGTGTTCATTTCTGCAATCACAAAATCGCAGCGTTGCTGTCTCAATCTGTTTCAGTGCTCATGCAGCCCAATGAGAAAAGACAGTATGACCGGGACTTCCTGCTGGGCTTCCAGTTCATGCCAGCATGTGTGCAGAAGCCAGAGGGCTTACCTCAAATCACAGATGTAGTTCTGGATAAGGTGAGTGCTTGATGAAATCTAGACAATTCTGTACAATGTCTCAGCTGAAGCTCTGCATTATTTTGGGCTCATATTATTCAGTCTTTCAAAGTCTTATTGTCTGTTTTTGAAATTCTTTAATACTTTTTTTTTTTTTTTAAATAAACATTACCAACCTGCTTATTTTAAATACAACCCATAGACACTTAGCTTCTTAGACACTTAGGTGTAGCTTCTCTTGACTGTTCTTCGAGCTCAGGTGACCAAGCCTCCCCACTGACATAAGGCATAATAATTTACACATTAGCATATAACAGCAGCAGTAGTTTCTGTTTACGTTCTTTCCTTTTATTTATTTTTGATCTGTTAAAGCACTTTCATTTACTTATTTGTTGTCTCACATTTTATGAAAAATATGCATTTCTGCATACTATTTCAACGTTGCAATGTACAAGGTCCCTCATTTCCTGCAGGCTGAAAAATGAGCCTACAGCGAATGAACTACCGTTCGTGTCCATCTCCATTGGGCACACTCAATTCAGAACCCTCGGACATCCTGTTTCTATTAAAGTTACATTAAGGTTACGTCACACTTGGCTGTGATGTTAACTTAGGCGAAACACAGGAGGGAAAATAAACACACTGCTTATGTGTAATTTATGATTTCACATGCTAGTCTACTCTCTTTTATGAGTTGACGCACAGCAGTTGGACGTAATGAAGTATCAGTTTGGGTTCATTCTGTCACCTGCTAGAATCTTTTTTTGTTTTGGTTTCAGTCAAGTTTCTATATTAGTTGTCGCTTTGCATGTGTGGCAGCTCCATCTGACTGTGCTGCTGTTGCGTTTGGTAAGAATGTGTCGTTACATCTACAAGTTGTTGTGCTAAAACTTGTAGATCGACGTTTTGATGATACTTCAAACTTCCGGTGCTGGTGAATGTGTGCATTAATCTCAAATAGGTGTTAGGTGTCCTGTAATCGTGTATATGGATCAGATTCTGGTGGGATTACTGTACTTGGCACAGTGTGGTGTAGAATGCAGGAGATCTGGCTTTTCATTTATTTTGATTTCTGTGTTGCTGGAGCTCACTGTGCCCCCTGCTGGTAAAGACATGGTGTCTCATGGTCTCGTTTCAGATTAACCAAACTAAGGTACCAATAAGGCCAGTGGACCCACGGGTGCTGTCAAGAGGGCCTGACTTCACCCCAGCGTTTGCTGACTTTAGCAGGCCGTTACTAGGAGGACGGGGAGCACCAGTGAGTGATGCGAGCACACTTTATCTGCAGTACACACACGCGCACACACACACTCAGTCCATGATACTACATCATGTCTGTCACAAGAAGGTTCTACTGAGTCTTCATGTTACTCAAATGAACTAATGTTCTTTACTTTCCTCCCTCACCGTTAGCTCCTCAGCTTGCCTGTCTGGCGGCCCCAGCCTCGCAAGATCATCATGAACGTTTCCGTGATTGATGAGGTGCAGCTGCAAAAGGCTGAGAATGCTTGGAGGCCCGGCATGAAGAGAGAATCACTCCCAGAGGACCTGGAAACTCAGAAAACACAGGTAGACACATGCATTAAACTACTTGTCATTCAGTACTAGAATTGAAACAAGTTTAGTTCAGAATCTAACCTTACAACTAATGTAGACATCCTCCATGTTTTTCTTTCTCTTGAGCTGTGAGAACACTACTATATAAATTTTTTTTTTTTCCAAAAACAAAAAGCCAAAATGGTTTCCGTCAGTACTTCAAAGGTTTTTGTGGTTTATGTTATGTCTTCTAAGGAGCAAGTGCTTTGTTTTGCCTGTCAATGTTGTTTTGTTTTATTTCAGCGATGTTTGTTTTTATGTCTCTGTTTCAGGAGCTTTTCCGGAAGGTGCGCAGCATCCTGAATAAACTGACGCCCCAGATGTTCTCACAGCTGATGAAGCAGGTGACGGACCTCACCATAAACACGGAGGAGAGGCTTAAAGGAGTCATCGACCTGGTGTTTGAGAAGGCCATCGATGAGCCCAGTTTCTCTGTAGCCTATGCCAACATGTGCCACTGCCTGGCTACAGTACGTCCTTCGTGACCGCATGATCATTTTATTTTTTCCGTTATTGATGCATGTTTTTGTCTGGCATCTAGAAGGAAAGGTTGTAAATTGTGTTTTGATGTGCCTGCAGCTGAAGGTGCCGATGGCAGATAAACCTGGCACTACTGTTAACTTCCGGAAGTTGCTGCTGAACCGCTGTCAGAAAGAATTTGAAAGGGACAAAATGGACGATGCTGTGTTTGAGAGGAAGCAGAAGGAGCTTGACAGTGCAACATCGGTACGTGTCTGTATCATTAGTTAATATCGTGTCTTTTTTGTGAACAAGGCATTTCACTGCACTTTTAATATTTCTTAGGAAGTCGGAACATACACTGTGAATTTTAGGTCAGTACACACCTTGGTTCACGTTAACAGGTATCAAATCGCTCATGTTGCTTGTAGTTGTCCCTTGTGTACATGTAGTAGGGCTGCAGCTACCGATTATTCGTTATGAGATTCATTGACAACGATTTTCATAATCGATTATTATCGATTAGTTGTTGCAGCTCTAGCATGTAGGTACCGATACTGCTGTCCTTTTTTTTTATTGGTTTTTGTTTGTTTTTTTTTTGTTCTGATGAGAAATGGTCATAATTCTATATAGCTTCTAAAGATAACTACGATAGTAAACAAAGCAAGCTCTTGAATTGTTGTTGTTTTACTGTGTCATAGCTAATTTGTGTAGAAATTAAGAAAATCTCAGTTCAAATGTCACGTTCTTGCTTTGTGCTCTGTGTGGCACACGACCATGAAAATGAATTAATGCCTCTGGCTTTGTTTACACCTGGTCTATTCATGTTTCTTGCCCCAGGATTGTGTCCTGATTAGATTGTAATCACATACATTTACACTTGTAGTAGTTAGCCAAAATGAAATCAGACTTCCCGTTTCTTCATTTCTAGTTCTATGCTGCACTGAAAATTGTCAGCACAAATGTGTTTTTCAGTTTCTTTAAACTCAGAGTAAGGTAGCAGTCAATGTCTGTCTTATGATGTATTGAAAAAGATTTTGGTTGTCATCTGTGGCTTGGAGAGATGCTTGTCTTTACACTTGAACATGTAGCTCAAAGGCTTTTCAATCCTCCTGAAGTGTGTTGATTAAAAATATATTTAAATCCAATTTAATGATCCTTGGGTGCATTTTTATGTGGATAATTCCTGTCTGGATATACTGTAGGTACTCCAGACACATTTAAAAAAAAAATTGACCACATGTGAACAGGGTCTGAGATGCTCCCTTTCCCTCCTTCTTTCTCAATCAACTCTCTTTTCTTCATACACTTCACATCTATTATTTATTCTCCCAGACCAGTGAGAAGGACCGTCTGCAGGAGGAGCTGGAGGAGGCGAAGGACAAAGCGAGACGGCGCTCCACTGGCAACATCAAGTTCATCGGTGAGCTGTTTAAGCTGCGCATGCTAACAGAGGCCATCATGCATGACTGCGTGGTGAAGCTGCTGAAGAACCATGACGACGAGAGTCTTGAGTGCCTCTGCAGGCTTCTCACTACCATCGGCAAGGACCTGGACTTTGAGAAGGCCAAGGTAGCTCTTCAGTGCTTTATTACGGTCAGGGTTGGTTTTTATCACATCACATTAAATAAAATAAGTTTTCCTGATGTATTTAATACATTTACATTGTATCTGTTTTTGTTTCCTTTGTTTTGAACTCAGAAAATCAGAACCCTAAGACCCTAAATACAAATCCCAAAAATACAATTTTATGAAATTTAGGCCGGTGAAAATGGTGAATCCCGACGGAAAAACACACACTTTCGGAGTGGGTGAGCTCAGCATTTAGCCAATCACAGTGTCTGCCCGATTGCTTTACATGACTGTGAAGTGAAGAGTTGTGGAATGGAGTGAAAAGCATAAGAACCAGAACTGGTGCATCTAAAGTTTTGGTTCTAAATAGCTAATTTTGTACAGTGATGTTAAGCATTTGATGCTTAGTATATGCCCAGTGTAGCTATGTTAACTATGATAATTAGGAAATATTCTAGCTAGTTAGGTCACTCTAATCGTTAGCAGCTAACAGCCTTAAACTCCAGTCATGGAAGGCTGCAGTAGTGCAGAGTTCAGCTTTCTACCTCATTTAACACCACTCATCAAATTCCCAATTCATGGGCTGAATTTTGTGTGTTAGAAGAGGGTAAAAACAAATCTCTGGAGGTTTGTGTGGCCCTCCAGGCCTGAGTTTGACACCCCTGGGCTAAATCAGAGTTTGTATGGTATGTTACTATACTGTAACAACTAAATTGTTACACTCGGGCATGTACTAACTGTTTAACATCACTGTAGAAATGAGCTATTTGAGAAGAACATAAACACTTTAGATGTGTTTACCTTCCTTTTTTTTGCTCCACAGCTCTTCTTTTCTTCATTCTCTTCACAGGTGTGGAAAATGACTGTGATTGGCTAAGTGCTGAGTTTGACCACACTGAAACTTTTCCCTGGGAAAATGTGGATGGGGTAAAGACTTGTGAATTTCTGGGTATTTTCTAGCAGTGTCAATGTGTAAGACTATACCCCCAAACAACATGAACCCAGATGAGAGAAAGATTGTTTCCTTTACCATGATCAGCTGTCACTATATTTGCTCCTGACTGTATGGCACTAGTCGGTCTCAGCCGCCTCACTATCTGGCTTAGTGAAGTCAGTGTTCATGGACCATTGTTCTTTAGGGTTTTCTTTTTTAAAAAGTAATGTGGGTTTTGTTTATTTACCAGATATGTTCAATTCTTTATTTATTTAAAGGAATTTAACTTCTAAGTAAGAAATCCTCAGCGGCCAAACAATGTTCTATATCACAATGAGAGAAAATCCGATACAGTACAGAGGAGCGAGTGGTTTGTGGCTTTTTGTTTGTATGTTGTGAAGAAACTACTTGTGGCAGAGTCATGAGTGTGTGTGTGTGTGTGCAATGATTGAAGTCAGCCCAGTCAGTGTTTTTGATTAGCCTCTGCTCTGTGTCCTTGAATAGCCTCGCATGGACCAGTATTTCAACCAGATGGAGAAAATTGTCAAAGAGCGCAAGACATCATCCCGAATCCGCTTCATGCTACAGGACATGATTGACCTGAGATTGGTGTGTGTTTGTTAGTATGTTATGTTCAGTTGCTTGTGATGTTCATATGCTTAATTATTGTTAATGGGTGTAACTTACTGAAATGCCCGTATCTCTGTGCTTTTAGCATAATTGGGTGTCGCGCAGGGCTGATCAGGGCCCCAAAACCATTGAGCAGATCCATAAAGAGGCCAGGATCGAGGAACAGGAGGAGCAGAGAAAGGTCCATCAGCAGCTATTGTCCAAGGATAAAAGGAGGCCAGGTCAGCAGCAACATCACTCTTTAATAAAATGGTTTGAGGACAGGCTTATTTTACATGGCTTTAGTTCATGGACATAGAAACAAGGTAAATTACTTACTAACTTACTATACATGTTTTTTCAACCTATGACATCATTATGTAAAAGTTTGTATGTGGTTGAGGAATATAATAGCACTGTGTTAGTTTTGATGGCACATCCGAATCAGTGAAATTAAAATTAGTTTGTTACTTATTCATTTACTTATACCATGTTTGTCTTTGTTTGAAATGAGAAACAAGAAGATATTTGGAGCTGGTATTCATTTCCTGTGCCTGTGTTTGCTTTACTTAAGTCTTGCACAGACTTCACAAGGGAAAGATAAAACAGCAGGCATGCCAGGTTCTATTGTGTGTATGAATGAGGTTATAAAGCAGTAGTTTTAAAATGTCATTATGGTGTTTACAGAACCGAGGGATCAGCGCGGCCTGAGAGAAGAGACTTGGAGCACTGTACCAATGACAAAGAACAGCAGGACCATAGACCCCACAAAAATCCCCAAGATCTCCAAGGTCTGTTCATTATGTATCTGCTCATCTCATGTACACAGCACCACTTCAGAGCAGCCCTGTGGAATATTTCATTTATTCTTCCAACTAGCTGAAAAGAAATACATAACATGAATGATTAAGTTAAGAATAAAACACAATAGATTGGTGTGATGGAAGGAACTGAAGCCACAGACAAATGAATTATTGGTTTTGCCATGGGCAGATGAGGACTAACTCCTAGAAATTGCTTATTCTGTGATCGGTCACTCCAGAAGAGTCATTACAGGTGTACAGACACCTGGGACCCAGTGCTCCTGAAAGTATAACAGCGAAAGCCAATGATACTGTATGTTTTGTGGTTAACGCATGAGTAAACGCTGAGCAATCTGTGAACGGAAAGACTTTATAACTGTTGTCTCAAACAAATGAACACAGCATCCTCAGTCAGCCATTGCTGGAAAAAATTGTCTGCTGATTAATTCCATGTACAGCACTTGTAAATATATTTAAGAGACCCATTCTTAGGCTTAAGAACAACATTTTACTGTGCGTGGTCTTACTCATATCAGCCCTGGAGTTTTTCCCATTATCAGATTACTTGAGTGAACTTAACCACTCTTATCAAACTATTGAAAAAATGGGTATTTTTGATTATTTAATATGTCTGAATGTAATGTTCTGAGTATATGTAGTAGTATGAAACAAACTGCTGTTCACTCAACTGACCTTGTGATTAGATGAATGAAACTTCACTACATAAACACAGAAGTTAATCAGTGATGTATCAGCCAATCCATTTGTCTGTTTCTGTCTTTCTCTTTCAGTCTCAGTTTGATGATAAGATCCAGCTGGGGCCCAGGGCTCAGCTTAGCTGGGTGAAGGGCAGTAGTGGAGGAGCCAGAGCCAGTAATTCTGGTGAGTATCTACCTACTTTAGAGAGAGACAGGTTTTTTGTTAAAAAGAGAGTGTTTAATTTGTGTTTTTGATGGCCCAATTTATCCTTTCTTGTGTGGGTTCTTGCAGAGTCACACTCGGGTAGCAGTAGTCTGAACCGCTACTCGGCTCTGCAGTCATCCACGTTGCCCCCAGCCCAAACCCCTGACCCAGACTCCAGACGCCCTCTAGCAAGGTAATAACTCCCTAAAATCACCAGTTGTGTTGCACAAAACAGTTATGTACAGTTTGCTATTTTATTTGTTAAGCAACCTGTTGATACCAAGGTCATGTATTATCTTGAGTCTTCGGGACCTTTTTGGATCTTTTAGGGGATTTGAAAAATGGATACTTTTGGTTTGGTTTTCCACTTGCAAAAACTAAAAAGCAAAAATTGGCTGAGAGGAATGTAGCACTGAAAATGTACTTGTGAAACGATGTTAAAAACAACCTTTGCCAAGTGTAGAATTTCACCCAAAATTCACCCAAGCACCTAGAACACAGAGCAGGTGCTAAACCCAATTACACATACTAGAAAGCATTCTTAGATTGACCTAAAGAAGTAACCACACTGCACCTGTGCCTGTGATTGGAAATCATGGGAAAAGCCCAATCTCAGCTTTGACTCGCCTCAGCTACTGTGTGGGGAAAAGAAGAGAAAGTCAACTTCTTGTCACTTGTCAAATCTCTGACCTGTCTTGCCATGAAACAACGTATTAGTCTAATACCTAATACTGAAATGTTTAAAAGAGAATCTTCTCCTCATTTTGTGACATATGTCACTCATTGCTGTATGGCCACTGCCAAGTGATTAACAGGACTTCTTTTCCATGTACCTGACCGTTAACTTCCACACAGTGGCTTTAACATTAAGCGGTTAGAGCGTAGTGAGCCATATGGGTGCTAGGATTAACATGTGGCTTGGTAATATATTTTTAACAGATTCTAGTTTTGTTAGCAGATAGTGAAGGCATTCTGCTTGACACTCAGGCTTTTATTAGTTGGCTCTTTGCCAGCAATTGACTGGCTTGAGATGTTAGGTTCCGATTCACTATTCTTAACTGGGTCTCTAGGACACCTTTTGTGTCCTTTCTGACTCCATAACCAGCCAGATGGCACACGCATAGCCCAGTTAACCTCTCTGCACTTTTTTTGCTTACAGTAATTGAGCATTACTGTGGTTTCTCTTGTCTTGTTTATTGTCTTTTTAAAAATAGTTCAGCGTTTTTGTTTTTCTTCTTCTTTCTGTCTGTGTCATTCTCAGTCGAAGCAGCTGTGGTCGGGAGCGAAGTGAGAAGCCTCAGAGTTCAGGCCCCTCAAGGCTCCTCAATCGCAGTAGCAGCAATAAGGAGCTGGTGGAGAGTGCGGCTGCAGAGGAGCCCTGCAGAGAGACACAAGCCACACCCCGCAAAATGAGCATCTCGGAGGACGGAAGCAACACGGAGCACAGCCAGTCCCGGGATCCTTGTGAGATAGCATACACACTCTTCTGCTCAAGCATGCACACACATTTCTTATCTATTTAAGCACATACTGTCTCTCCAAGACACTTCAGCTATCATGAATTCTTCAGGTTGTGGTGTCTATTTTATCACATCCACTTTGCACCAACCAAATATAGTAAAGGCACTGAACTGTATCCATCATCAAACCCACCCCTGACATTTCTTCAGATTGCCACACATAATTTGTTTTTTTTTTTTTAAAGCAAAGTATTAACCCTGTTTAGTTTATTACTACTTTTTTTAGTTTATTACCACTGCTCTTTATAGTATTTTTTAAATGTAATTAATGTAATCTCCTTTATGAGGTAAATTTATTCTAAGAAAATAGAAACTCAACATTTTATAACAAAATGTCACAGTAGTTGGCTATGCATTTAGTATTTTGTCCAGCCTCGCTTAACAGCAATGAATAAAAAACAAAATAACTGCAGTAACGCAAAAATAACAGTCTTCTCCTATAATGCCTGATGAGAGCAAGGAATCTGAGAGCACTCCTCATTATAGAATGTCTCCAGATCCTCCACGGTCCTTTTTGATCCTTTTCTTGTGGACTCTCATCTTCAGTTCACCCCACAGCTTTTCAACAGGGTTTAGGTCAGGAGATGGGGATGGCCATGATACAAGCTTGATTCTGTGGTTACTGAACGATTTTTTTGTGTGGATTTGAACATGTGTTTTGGGTCATTGTACTGCTGGAAGATCCAACTACAACCCAATTGTAGCTTCTTGGCAGAAGCATACAGATTTTCATTTAAAATCTCCTGCTACTTCATGGAGTCAGTGATGTCACATAGGTTCCCAGGACTTTCGTAGGGAAAACAGCCCCACACCATCACAGATCCTCCACCATACATAACTGTGGGGACATACGTTTTGTACACACATTTTTAGAACAGAAGAAACACACAAACCAAAAACATCACATTTTAAAAAGAATTTTGTCTTGCTTTCCATTAACAGTAAAAAAAGAAAGCTCAGTGAGTGTGGTTCCAGCAAAGCCTGTCCTGTCTGAGGAGGAGATGGAGAGGAAGTCTAAATCCATCATCGATGAGTTCCTGCACATTAACGATTACAAGGTTTGTTTGGTTATTTTTCCCACGCTTTTACTCTACACTTTTACTACTTTTTTTCTTATAAAGCTTAGAATTATTGTATTAGTTTTAGTAGTAATATGATGGTTAAGTATCACAATGTATACTGGCCATGGTAAGGATATTCTGGTAACATTTTATACTAGTTTATACCACAGCAAGGTTGAATTCTCAAATCAGAAGGTTTGTATTCATCTCTATGACAGCAATTACGGTTGTAACAGAAATTATAGGTTTATATTAATGTACTCATTATAATATGTTATCATTCCTATAGTAAGCGCTCATACACAGGGACTTTATGGCTGACACCACCATACTCAAAGGCTAATAGTAAACCTTTTTATTTTTTTTAATGTGTTATTTAACAAAGAAAATGTATAATTATTGGTGTGGTATAGCGTTCTCTTTGGAGACATTTATGTAACGTTTATGGAAGGAATCTCAGGGGACAGCACTTTGTAACAGTCAGTAAGTTTCCTGACACCAGGAGTCTTCAGGAGAGAGGAGTTTGTGCTTTCCGGATTCTTCGTAACTTGACAATCTGTTTTTTGGGGGGTTTTTTGGTGTTTTTTTTTTTTTTTTTGGTCTTATTAACCTCGAGAGAAAAAAAAGAGAGGCTGGGGAGCAAATGACTGTTTGTATTTTCTATAATATACACTCACAGAGCACTTTATTAGGAACACTATACAGTACTAATACTGGGTAGGGCCTCCCTTTGCTCTCAAAACAGCCTCAAATCTTCGTGGCATGGATTCCACAAAATGTTGGAAACATTCCTTTGAGATTCTGGTCCATGTTGACATGATTGCATCACGCAATTACTCCAGATTTTTCATGTGCACTTTCATGCTGTGAATCTCCCGTTCTACCACATCCCAAGGGTGTTCTACTGGATTCAGATCCAGTGACTAGGAAGGCCACTGAAGAACACTTCATGAAACCAGTCGATGTTTGCATTGTAATGTGGTGCATTATTATGCTGGAAGTAGCCATGATTGGCTCTACCATCTGTGTGCCTCATCAGAAATCCAGATTTATCCTGTCCAGTTTTGGTGAGCCTGTGCCCACTGTAGCCTCAGCTTTCTGTTCTTGGCTAACGGAAGTGGAACCCGATGTGGTCTTTTGCTGTTGTAGCCCGTAGTGTTGTGCATTCCGAGATGCTTTTCTGATCACCACAGTTTTACTCAGAGTGGTTATCTGAGTTACTGTAGCCTTTCTGCCAGCTCAAACCAGTCTGGCCATTCTCCGTTGACCTCTCTCAACAAGGCATTACTTTCTGCAGAACTGCTGCTCACTGGATGTTTTTTTTTTTTTTTTTTTTTTTATTGCACCATTATTGCACCAACTACAGATTGTTGTGTGTGAAAATCCCAGGAGATCAGTAGTTATAGAAATGTTCAAACCAACAATGATGCCATATGGGTCATCCCCAAAGGTGTAAGCACGCAATTGTACAGAATGTCTTTATATGTTGTAGCATTACAGTTTCCCTTCACTGGAACTAAGAGGCCCAAACCTGTTCCATCATGACGATGTTCCTGTGCACAAAGTGAGTTCCATGAAGACATAGTTTGCCAAGCCTGATGTGGAAGAACTCAAGTGGCCTGCACAGAGCAGTGACCTCAGCTCCACTGAACACCTTTGGGTGGAATTGGAACGCTGACTGCATCCCAGGCCTCCTCACCTGACATCGGTGCCTGACCTCAGTAATGCTCTTGTGGCTCATTGATGGGATATTGCTGGGATATAAGGAGATTAATACACATCATCTGGTGTGCTTATATGAAAATAATCCACTTTGGGGTGGTAATGGCCGTCCAGTTCATGTTGGGCTGCATCAGACCAACCATGAATGGATTTTACTTTATTCTGAATTAGCCTGGATATCCTGACAAGGCTAAGAGTGATATTCTTATCAAGTCATTAAAAAAAATACTTTGAACAGTTTCCCTGCTTAAAAAAAAAAAAAAAAAAAGAATACTTGCATTGCTGCTGAGTTGTTGTGTCTCACTATGCTACATCCCCTGAGAATCGGTAAATTTTATCTTCTTGCAGTGTAATGCGGAATTAACCAACATATTACTTAACTAATAAGTGTGTATTTAGTAAATGATAACTGCTGTGTGTGTGTAAATGTGTGTAGGAGGCAGTACAGTGTGTGGAGGAGCTGCAACAGGTATCTCATCTGGCTGTATTTGTGCGGGTGGGTGTGGAGTCCACATTGGAACGTAGTCACATGGCCCGAGAGCACATGGGGCAGCTCTTCTACCAGCTGATCCACAGAGGGAGCCTACAACGGGCTCAGCTATATGCAGGGTAAGTTTCCAAACCACACACATTCCTTCCCTGGGCTTAACTACACACAGATTGTCTCACATATCCCATATACACAGAGGGTATGAAATTTTTCAGAAAAAAAAAACTGAGAGTCTTATGCTTTGCTGTGTTCTCCAGCTTAACGGACACACTGGAAATGGCTGACGACATGGCCATAGACATTCCTCACATTTGGCTGTATCTGGCTGAGCTGCTCAGTCCTCTACTCAAAGAGGGAGGCATCCCCATGAGAGAACTCTTTAGGTAAGATCACCACCAAGCTCAGGGTTCAGAGAGCTGTAATTGTGTCAATCTCATTCTGCAACATGGAAATAAGCAGTAGTGCATACTTTCTCTTTTTGTGCGAGACTTCTGGTTTGATTCCTAAGCACTTTCTTGTAAATATTTTAAGGTAACAAAGGTACTATGAGTTATTGCTGTTATTTTGTTATGATAATGTTGTTGTTGTTTTTATTTGTTTGGTTTTTTTTTTCATTTATTATTATTGTTGTTTTTTTATTATTATTATTATTTCTATTAAGGAGACCTGTGTGGGGAAGACAGCTTTCCTTAATAGAAACTGTCCATTAACTGCAATAACTCACAGTTCTTTAAGTTTGGACACCTAAGGACATTTCCAAAGATTTTTGGATTTTCATGCTCGTAGAAATATAAATAGAAAACCTCTACTTTTATTCAGGTGCAAGATTTTTTTTTATTTTCTTGTTAGCTGCTAATTCTGAACTATGAGCATAGTTATTTCATTATGCGTACCACTGTTATAAACAGACGTACCTAATGTTAGCTTGCTAGTACGCTACTTTTAAGGTTCTATCATAGAACAAGCAAGCCATTAAATAATCCTTGTCTGCATCAGCTGCTTGTTAGGGACACCGAACACAGCTATCAAACAACTAGCTAATCTCAGTAACATTTAACTTTGTTCACACGCAGTTTAACTTGCATTGTCCTCCTGACAAGACGCCGTAAATTTGAGTTTTCATTGGAGCATCGGAGCCCAAACACTTCTGCATATGGATGCTCTTCCGTAGATCTTCTGTCCAATTGAAAAGAGCAGACAGATTAGATTCAAAGTTTTAGATTTAAAGCTTATAACCAAAACCGAAGGGCTTCATTTTGGGGAGATGGACGGCGTCTCATCCACATTCAGCTCTGCTGCGCGGCTTTCGTTTTTGCCAGTTATTAAGGCAAGCCATAAACTGCACAAACAATAGCAGTTTTCTGCAAATCCATAATTATTAATGATAACTATGAGATGTTAATTAGCAGTGTCGATTGATGCTGTGGTGAATGAACTTGTCAACTGAAATAACTGGAAATGGCTAACCGGAAGGTCTACACACAAACAGTCCAAGTTCATCAGAACACTGAAAATAAGGTGGATAAAGTTAAAACCTGAATATCCACATTTTTTTTTCTAAACAGATTTTATACTACTGTACATATTCTAATAGTTAACAACATATTATTCTAACGTGCCATATTAATTGTAGTCTCTTTAAGTAAAAAACTTCATCTTGTTTGTGAAATATAATTCGAATTAAACCACAGTGCTGTTGAATTCTCAATTCTGAAGATCAGCAGCTCCCAGGTTTATGTAAATGCGCCCGTTCTAATATTACCGTTTCTATAATAACAGCTCATTAATAGGAACTCTTATAGCTGACGCTTCACATAAAGAGATGAATCATTGATATGGTGAAGTTTTCTGTGAAGATATGTTTATTTAGCATTAGGAGTCTCCAGTGTCAAAACTTTCTAACAGTCAGAGCTAAAGCTGTGTAACTTCTGACACGGGGAAAGTCTTCAGGACAGAAAGGACTAAAACGTTATAACTGTTCTAATGTAAGTGATAACAGGAACTAATTTGTTTCGCACCTGTAACTACAAATATATTGAACAAAATTATAAACGCAACACTTTTGTTTTTGCCCCCATTTTTCATGAGCTGAACTCAAAGATCTAAGACTTTTTCTATGTACACAAAAGGCCTATTTCTCTCAAATATTGTTCACAAATATGTCTAAATTTGTATTAGTGAGCACTTCTCCTTTGCCGAGATAATCCATCCACCTCACAGGTGTGGCATATCAAGATGCTGATTAGACAGCATGATTATTGCACAGTGTATAATTATTGTGTGCCTTAGGCTGGCCACAATAAAAGGCCACTCTAAAATGTGCAGTTTTATCACACAGCACAATGCCACAGTTTTGAGGGAGCGTGCAATTGGCATGCTGACTGCAGAAATATCCACCAGAGCTGTTGCCCGTGAATTGAATGTTCATTTCTCTACCATAAGCCGTCTCCAAAGGCGTTTCAGAGAATTTGGCAGTACATCCAACCGGCCTCACAACCGCAGACCACGTGTAACCACACCAGCCCAGGACCTCCACATCCAGCATCTTCACCTCCAAGATCGTCTGAGACCAGGCACCCGGACAGCTGCTGCAACAATCGGTTTGCATAAGCAAAGAATTTCTGCACAAACTGTCAGAAACCGTCTCAGGGAAGCTCATCTGCATGCTCGTCGTCCTCATCGGGGTCTCAACCTGACTGCAGTTCGTCGTCGTAACCGACTTGAGTGGGCAAATGCTCACATTCGATGGCGTCTGGCACTTTGGAGAGGTGTTCTCTTCACGGATGAATCCCGGTTTTCACTGTACAGGGCAGATAGCAGACAGCGTGTATGGCGTCGTGTGGGTGAGCGGTTTGCTGATGTCAGCGTTGTGGATCGAGTGGCCCATGGTGGCGGTGGGGTTATGGTATGGGCAGGCGTATGTTATGGACAACGAACACAGGTGCATTTTATTGATGGCATTTTGAATGCACAGAGATATCGTGACGAGATCCTGAGGCCCATTTTTGTGCCGTTCATCCACGACCATCACCTCATGTTGCAGCATGATAATGCACGGCCTCATGTTGCAAGGATCTGTACACAATTCCTGGAAGCTGAAAACATCCCAGTTCTTGCATGGCCAGCATACTCACCGGACATGTCACCCATTGAGCATGTTTGGGATGCTCTGGATCGGCGTATATGACAGCGTGTTCCAGTTCCTGCCAATATCCAGCAACTTCACACAGCCATTGAAGAGGAGTGGACCACTCAACAACCTGATCAGCTCTATGTGTTGCACTGCGTGAGGCAAATGGTGGTCACACCAGATACTGACTGGTTTTCGGACCCCCCTGGACCCCCCAATACAGTAAAACTGCACATTTTAGAGTGGCCTTTTATTGTGGCCAGCCTAGGGCACACCTGTGCAATAATCATGCTGTCTAATCAGCATCTTGATATGCCACACCTGTGAGGTGGATGGATTATCTCGGCAAAAGAGAAGTGCTCACTAACACAGATTTAGACAGATTTGTGAACAATATTTGAGAGAAATAGGCCTTTTGTGTACATAGAAAAAGTCTTAGATATTTGAGTTCAGCTCATGAAAAATGGGGGCAAAAACAAAAGTGTTGCGTTTATAATTTTGTTCAGTACAGATAAAGTAGGGCATGTCTTTTGGTTGTTAATGTTGTAACATGTTGTTAATGTTGTAACAGTTGCTAATGTTGTGGTATAAGAGGAATAAGACCCGTTCTGGCATAAATAACCAGCTTTGGGGTGCATCACACCAACCCTCATTTATTATGTTCCTATAACAGCATGCCCTTTGTGTTTTATTACTTAATACCTTTATGAAATTTGTGACTTGCAATAATAGTCTTTTTTTTCTTTTTTTTTTTGTCTTTTGCAGTGAAATAAGTAAACCATTACTCCCAGTGGGAAGAGCTAGCATCTTGATGGTGGAAATACTTCACCTGCTATGCAAACAAATGGTAGATTTTTTTTTTTATCATTAATATTATTATTATATGGTTGTTTTTGTGGTCTGAGGAAACATATAAAATATAGATGTTCGAATGCAGCATTATAATCCACATATTTTATTATTTATTATTTGTTTATGATTATACTGTATACTGTATTATTATTATACTGTATGCTGAGTGCATCATATTAGTTTGGAGTGATGTAGAGGTCTTTAGAAAATGAATTGTGTCCCAAACCAGACGAATCCTTACAACTTGATTTATAAAGTGTTCCTCATTAGCAACACATCGAGGTGGCCATGGGTTCAAGTCAGGCCATGGCTAATTGTGTTGATGCATCCTTTCCTGCCCCAGGGCCATAAGAAAGTGGGGGCTTTATGGAGAGAGGCAGGTCTTAATTGGAGTGACTTCCTGTCAGAAGAGCAGGAACTCCAAAGCTTCATCGTCGAGCAGGTGAGCCAGCAGGGTGTTCAGGTAGTTCTTTCATACTTCACACATGCTCACAGACATACTCGTCACTTTGTATTCACATCTTTCCCATGGTACAAACAAGCTGCAGTGTTTACTCGTACTTGCAAGTAAAGAAAACATAAAAAGCCTAAAGAGCTTCCCTGAAAAGATATGACTTCACTGTTTTTGCTAAATCCAATTCAATTCCCAAAAATTTACTAGGTTCCAAAATAAAAATGTGATGTGCAAAAACATGCATTCCTTTTGTGGTTGTAAATCTTTTCTTCTTCCACTCTCCTCGATTCCAGAAGCTGCAGTTCACATTGTCTGACTGTTCCTCTGCCCACTCTGCTCCTCCCATGCCCAGTCTCTCCCCGGATGAGCTGCACAGACAGCTTGAGCGTCTCCTACTAGAGGACCTGGCCAGTGATGAGCAGATATTTGACTGGGTTGAGGTAAAGCTGGGCTGACACACACATATATACACACACACATCAATTCCCTCTGCAAAGTACATCATCTTTATTTCCTAAATCATAGGTGAGGTGTGGTAACTGTGGTATAAGCGGAATAATTGACTCCAATCCATTGAATTAGAAAATAATGCACACCCCGAGGTGTGCATTCAACGGACCAGGGTCAATTATTCCTTACTTAACCCTCTCCCAGTTGAATTCTTTGAAATCATTGTACTATGCTACTGATAGTAGTGCCAGCTGTAATTTAAATCACAAGTTTATATTAATGCACTCATTCTAATATGTTCTTATGCTAAAAATAAACAGATTTAAAAATGTATAATCATCATATTGTTGATATGGTTTTCTGTAAGGAGGTTTAACATCTATGAAGGGAGTCTCCAGTGTCAGCACTTTGTAACTTTCTGTGTTTTCAGATGCAGTAAAGTCTTTAGGACAAAGGAGTTTACGCTTTCTGTGTTACTGTCACATGACAAGCTGCATTTTTTTTGTCGTATTACCTTAAAGAGATAAAGAGAAATAAATTAATAAAAGAGAGAGAGAGAGGCTGGTGAAGGAATGACTGTTTATAACTGCTGTAATGTAAGAGGTAACAGGAACTAACTAGTCACGCGGACATTCCACAACATTAAATGCAACTATAAGCAGTTAAAAAGTACAATGTGTCATTCATTAAAAAATAAAAGATTGTATTGGTTGGCAAGTTGCTGTGATATAATAGGGATTAAGCACTTTGGGGAAATGCGGGAAACGGTAACTGCTTCACTTCACATCACACCCCAGCATTGATTAATTTCTAACACAAGCACACCCTGTTGTGTTTTATTCCTTATAAATGTCCTATTAAAAAATATCATATAAACCAATATATTTCCTCTCTTGCAGGCCAATGTGGATGAATCTCAGATGAGCTCTTCCCCATTCCTGAGAGCTTTAATGACTGCAGTGTGTAAGGCAGCTGTTAGAGGTGAGTTAGATGTTCCTTATGCAGGGAGGAAAAAAAAAACTCCCAATTGCAAACTTACTCCATGCAACACTATGCTTTTTGCTCCATAATGTTATTTCTCTCCCTCTTTAGCTTCCTAAGCTTCTCAGCTGACAATTAAGCAATAACTACATCCTTATCCCTTTTAAATATGCATATTAACGACACCTCATTAAGACACAGCAGCTGGCTTGTAGACAGTAATGAGCACGCATTAATGTGATTGGTTTAGTACACTAGCAGCACCAGTTGCATTTCACAGGACAAATGTTTTCTCTGGCTTTACTTCTCTTGTGCAGATGAGAATACGTCCTGCAGAGTGGATACAGCCATCATACAGAAGCACCTCCCTGTGTTACAAAAGTACCTTAACTCAGACACTGAGCGTCAGTTACAAGCACTTTATGCACTGCAAGCATTAATAGTGACCTTGGATCAACCACCCAGTAAGTGGCCACATTTCAGCTTTCTGACATTGTAGACGAGTGTTGTGTGTGTGTGTGTGTGTGTGTGTGTGTGTATATAATGAATAAAACAATTTTTCAATAACAGCACATCCCATAGTGTTTTATTCCTCTTATTCCAGAGCAGTTTGCTTTTTAACTTTTTATAGCCACATTTAATGTTGTGAAATGTCCACTAAACAGGTTAGTTCCTGTCATCACCTACACTATAGCAGCTATAAACAGTCATTCACTCACCAGCCTCTCTTCTTCTCACTCTTGAAGTTAATAGGACAAAATAAGCGCTCTGAATTTTACCAAGACTCTGTCCTGAAAACTTTCCCAAGGTGGAAAACTTGCTGCTCATCGCAAAGATCTGACACTGGAGATTCCTTCCATTAATGTCTTCTTACAGAAAACTTAACTATATCAATCTTTTTTTAGCCTTAGTTATGTGCAACGTCCACCATACAAATCCCTGTGAATGAATTATTACTTATAGAAACTTTACCGTATTAGAATGAGTGCATTGATATTAACCTATGATTTGATTTGTCCAAAACTTCTGACCAATCAGATTTAATGCAACAGTGCAATAATATTACACACACACACACATATGTATCATCTTTAAAGTATTACCATGTGGTAGGTTCTTAATGTATTTCTTAAAATGAATTAATGCTATATAATTATTTTTTTTGCTTAGCATATATGCTTTATTTTTGCATACTTAAATATCTTTTTAGTGCTTTTTTTTATTCTTCAATGAATTAATATTTATTAGTAGTATTTTTGGTACTTTTTTTTTTAATACACTTTTGGGATTTGTTTGTTTGAGCTCGGTTTTATGTGTTGCTCTTTTTTTGCTCTAGATATAAAAAAAGGAAAATTTTGTAAGGCTAAATTTGACGTTTTTCTTATTCTTTTCCTAACCTTTGCAGATCTTCTAAGGATGTTCTTTGACTGCCTCTACGATGAGGACGTGATTTCAGAGGATGCTTTCTACAAGTGGGAAACGAGTAAAGACCCAGCTGAACAGCGGGGAAAGGGCATAGCGCTGAAGTCCGTCACCGCCTTCTTCACCTGGTTACGAGAGGCTGAGGAAGAGTCAGAGGACAATTGATGTGAGGAGGCAGCGGCCATCTATTGATGCGTGGAGGCACGCTGCCAATACAAATGGAAAACTGTACCCTCTGAACTCAAACACACTACCTACACACACGCTCTCACTCATGGCCAGACACATGGTGTAGTGCGTGAGTTTCTTGTGGTATGGATTCTGAAATGCTCCATTCTGGATGTAAGGGGGCGCTAAATCCCCTGTATCATATATATAGAGAAAATATTTTTTGGTTTAAATTTTGACAATTTTTGTTCCTTTTGTTTTTTTTTTAAAGAAGAAACTTAAAAGAAGCAGGTTCTGAAATTCTTAATTTATTATTTTTTTAAACATTCACAAATACAAAGTCTATTTAACATTTGCAGGTCTTCACGATAAGAGGAATGTTGATAGAAATAATAGAAATACCTTAATATTAATGGCTATTAAGAAATATGTACTCACCCTTCCTGAATTTCATGTCCTACAAGCCTGAAGGGAAGGACAATTTTGGCATGAAGGGGGAAAGATGCAGAAAAAAATGACTTTTCTCAGGTCATGTTGTTCTTGAGTAACCCCAATAATTGTATCTATTGTTTTATTTTTATTCAATGTGGAAAGTGGGTAAATTCTCACCATGTGAAAGGTTATGAAAGAATGCATTGGTCTGACAAATAGGAGAACTTCCTGAAGATTATGAACACTAGATGAATTGAAGGATCATGATGCAAATGCTACTAATGCAAGTTTAAACCGTTTCATGGCGGCCCTGCCTGCTTGTGATAAACGCCTATTGGAGAACATGTAAAACTTGTAAATACATTAAACACCATAAAATTGATTGCAGAATGCACTGTTCTTGTTATTTTCTTTAAAGGGGCATTGGATTTTTCATAATGGCAATGTTGCACATTTGATTTTCAATAATACCTTTTGAAATTCAATTATTTCTTTATATAAGAATACCTTTGTCATACTGACCTAAAATAATTACTTTTCACTTATTAACATGTTAAATAATAGGAACGTCTGATAAAATAATCCTGCTATTAGACAGAGCTCTCAAGCGCACAATAGTCAAAACTTCTATGGAACTCTGATCCAGTGAATAGTACTATAGGATTACCAACAGCAAGAAGGATACATACAATACACCAGGCGTGTCCAATCTTATCCATAAATGGTCAGTGTAGGAGCCACACCTGATTCCACCTGTTTAATCAGTTGATCTTGGCTTTCAATAGACTCGGGTATGGCTTCACACCTACTCACTCATGCAATTATCTGATCAGTCAATCGTGTGGCAGCAGTGCAATGCATAAAACAGGCCAGCAGCCTCAGGAAACGTTCACATCAACCATCAGAATGGGGAAAAATGTAATCTCAGTGATTTTGACTGTGGCATGATTGTTGGTGCCAGATGGGCTGGTTTGAGTTTCTATAACTGCTGATCTCCTGGGATTTTCACACACAACAGTCTCTAAAGTTTACTCAGAATGGTGTAATAAAGAAAAAACAGCCAGTGAGTGGCAGTTCTACAGACAGAAATGCCTTGTTGATGAGAGAGGTCAACGGAGAATGGCCAGACTGGTTCGAGCTGACAGAAAGGCTACAGTAACTCAGATAAACACTCTGTACAATTGTGGTGAGCAGAAAAGTATCTCTACAACAGCAGAAGACTATGTCAGGTTCCACTCCTGTCAGCCAAGAACAGAAAACTGAGGCTGCAATGGGCACAGGTTCACCAAAACTATACAGTTAAAGACTTGAAAAACATAGCCTGGTCTGATGAATCTTGATTTCTGCTGAGGCACACAGATGGTAGGGTCAGAATTTGGTGCCAACGGCATGAATCCAGGGACCCAACCTGCCTTATGACAACAGTCCAGGCTGGCGGAGGTGGTGTAATGGTGTGGGGAATGTTTTCTACAGCCTATTTGAGTATTGTTGCTGACCATATGCATCCCTTCATGGCCACAATTTACCCATCTTCTAATGGCTACTTTCAGCATGATAATGCACCATGACACAAAGCAAATGCCATCTCAAACTGGTTTCGTGAACATGTTCAATGTTCTTCAGTGGATTCAGTCATCTGAATCCAATAGAACACCTTTTGGGATGTGGTAGAACGGGAGATTCACAGCATGAAAGTGCACCTGAAAAATCTGCAGGAATTGCACGATGCAATCATGTCAACATGGACCAGAATCTCAAAGGAATATTTCCAACATCTTGTGGAATCCAGGCCACGAACTTGAGGTGGTTTTGAGAACAAAGGGAGGCTGTACCCAGTATTAGTATAGTGTTCCTAATAAAGTGCTCTGTGAGCATGTATTATACAGACATGCATACAGACATAAATAGACAGCTTTATTAGGAATACCTCATTCATGCAATCATTCAATCACCCAATCAGTGGCAGAAGTTCAATGCGTAGAATCATGCAGATACAGGTCTAGAGCTTGGGGGCGAAATGTGATCTCAATTACTTTTAACTGTGGCATGGTTGTTGTTGCCAGAAAGGCTGGTTTGAGTATTTCAGAAACTGCTGATCTTCTGGGATTTTCATACACGTACATCTCTAGAGTTTACACAGAATGGTGCAAAAACCAGACAACATCCAGTGACTGGCAGTTCTACAGGGGAAACGTCTTGTTGAGAGGTTTGAGGAGAATGGCTGGACTGGTTTGAGCTGAGAAGGGAGGCTACATAACTCAAATAACCTTGGTGAGTAAATAAGGCTGTACAACTGTGGTGAGCAGAAACACTTTCAAGGCAGATGGACTACAACAGCAGAAGACCACAGAGGTGGCCTCTTTCAGCAGGATAATCCGCCCGGCCACACTGCAAAAATTGTTCAGGGATGGTTTGAGGAACAAAGAGTTCAAGATGTTGACTTGGCCTCCAAATTCCCCAAATCTCAATCCGATGTAGCATCTGTGGGATGTGCTGGACAAGCAAGTCCGATCAATGGAGGCCCCACCTCGCAACTTACAGGACTTAAAGGATCTGCTGCTGATGTCTGTCTTGGTGCCAGATACCACAGCACACCTTTAGAGATCTTGTGGAGACCATGCCTCGACGGGTCAGAGCTGTTTTGGTGGCACAAGGGGGACCTACACAATATTAGGCAGGTGGTTTTAATGTTATGGCTGATCGGTGTGCATATGACCTACTCCTAATCAAGCACAACTCGCCCGGTCACAAGCCTTATACAAGTGCTTATAATAAAGGTCAAAACAACCAGTCAAACTTTGTCACCTCCACATGGAAATACCAACAAATATCGTGATAGAAATATTTCTTGTGAAATTAACGAGGTGTCACATTATATCGTGATATATACCAATACCGTGATAGTTTTAAACGTTACCATGGAATAACTGTTGGCCATAAACCGCACACTACTACATGAACATATACAGCCGTGGCCAAAAGTTTTGAGAATGACACAAATATTAATTTTCACAAAGTCTACTGCTTCAGTGTTTTTAGATCTTTTTGTCAGATGTTACTAACTGTTACTGAAGTATAATCACAAGCATTTCATAAGTGTCAATGGCTTTTATTGACAATTACATGAAGTTTATGCAAAGAGTCAATATTTGCAGTGTTGACCCTTCTTTTTCAAGACCTCTGCAATTGGCCCTGGCATGCTGTCAATCAACTTCTGGGCCACATCCTGACTGATGGCAGCCCACTCTTGCATAATCAATGCTTGGAGTTTGTCAGAGTTTGTGGGTTTTTGTTTGTCCACCCGCCTCTTTAGGATTTACCACAAATTCTCAATGGGATTAAGGTCTGGGGAGTTTCCTGGCCATGGACCCAAAATGTCGATGTTTTGTTCCCCGAGCCACTTCATTATCACTTTTGCCTTGTGGCAAGGTGCCCCATCATGCTGGAAAAGGCATTGTTCGTCACCAAACTGTTCTTGGATGGTTGGGAGAAGTTGCTCTCTGAGGATGTTTTTGTACCATTCTTTATTCGTGGCTGTGTTCTTAGGCAAAATTGTGAGTGAGCCCACTCCCTTGGCTGAGAAGCAACCCCACACATGAGTGGTCTCAGGATGCTTTACTGTTGGCATGACACAGGACTGATGGTAGCGCTCACCTTTTCTTCTCCGGACAAGCTTTTTTTCCAGATGCCCCAAACAATCGGAAAGGGGATTCATCAGAGAAAATGACATTACCCCAGTCCACAGCAGTCCAATCCCTGTACTTTTTGCAGAATAGCAGTCTGTCCCTGATGTTTTTCCTGGAGAGAAGTGGCTTCTTTGCTGCCCTTCTTGACACCGGGCCATCCTCCAAAAGTCTTCACCTTACTGTGCGTGCAGACGCACTCACACCTGCCTGCTGCCATTCCTGAGCAAGCTCTGCACTGGTGGTGCCCCGATCCCACAGCTGAATCAACTTTAGGAGACGGTCCTGGCGCTTGCTGGACTTTCTTGGGCGCCCTGAAGCCTTCTTCACAACAGTTGAACCTCTCTCCTTGAAGGTCTTGATGATCCGATAAATGGTTGATTTAGGTGCAATCTTACTAGCAGCAATATCCTTGCCTGTGAATCCCTTTTTGTGCAAAGCAATGATGGCTGCATGTGTTTCCTTGCAGGTAACCATAGTTAACAGAGGAAGAACAATAATTTCAAGCACCCCCCTCCTTTTAAAGCTTCCAGTCTGTTATTCTAACTCAATCAGCATGACAGAGTGATCTCCAGCCTTGTCCTCATTAACACTCTCACCTGTGTTAACGAGAGAATCACTGACATGATGTCAGCTGGTCCTTTTGTGGAAGGGCTGAAATGCAGTGGACATGTTTTTTTGGGATTAAGTTCATTTTCATGGCAAAGAGGGACTTTGAAATTAATTGCAATTCATCTGATCACTCTTCATAACATTCTGGAGTATATGCAAATTGCCATCATAAAAACTGAGGCAGCAGACTTTGTAAAAATTAATATTTGTGTCATTCTCAAAACTTTTGGCCACGGCTGTAAACAAGTAGGAGCTTCCCAAGCCGGTGCATTTACAGAGGCAAAAGCTTCACGCTATACTGCAATTAATAAGAGGTGGGTGGAGCCCAAATTACTTCCTATTGAAAGCCTAGTGCACTACATTTGAAGTTCAAGCCATTATTTCACACCCTATGTAGTGCACATATGTAGGCATTCGAGCAGTCATTTGGGATAAAAGCAAACGTCTTTTACTTTAGCGGGTAATTTCCCATAGTTCTGTGCGTGGCTCTCGCGCGTTTAAGAGGTGTGTGTTGTGTTGCTGATTCCGGTAAGGCATTCATTCATTTTGGAGAGAAAGTTAAAAAAAAATAATAATACATTTTAAAAAAAAGTTTACTTGCGCTGAGAGAATGTCACTGGGCATGCTAAATAACACTGAATTATGTCCGTTCGTGGTTTGTTACGAAACTGAGTGATGCTCAAGTTTCTCTAGCTACCAAGCTAAGTGTGAAGAGCTAACTGCTAGCTCGCGTTACCTAGGACGACATACGCTAGCCTGCTAGCTAACTAACGTTAATGTTGCACAGATACCTCACAGAAATATACAGTCTGTGTGCAGGATTAGATTTTATGTGGAGTCTGCTGCAGTATCCATGAGACCCTGCAAACTAGTACTTCATACAAGACATAATAAAGCGTTTCAATAACTTGAATAAAAATGCCTTGGTTAATGTTGGCCTTTTTCGCTTGGAGCTTAAAGGTAGACGGTGCAGTTAGCGGCTAGTTATTTATATAGAATAAGATGTATGTTAAGTAATGTTGCCGGAGGACGCCTGTAGTAAGTATGGTCGATAAGAGATATCTGTATAAATAAGAGATTGTGGTGTATACACTGTTCCATGTGTGCTACATAATAATGTAATTATCTCTGGTGGGTTTTTTGGTCCCATCTGAATCCATCATGCGCGCGTCTGGAAAGATAGTAGTTGAAGATTGGAAAAAGCCCAGGTGACGTTTTTCCAGTCTTCAACTTTCCAGTGTCTGTGAGCCTGAGCCGTTTCCTCATTCTTGTTCTTTGCTGACAGGAGTGGAACCTGATTTGAGAAGCTTTGAGATGCTTTTCTGCTCACTGCGGTTGTAAAGAGTGCATATTTGAGTTACTATAGACTTCCAGTCAGCTCAAACCAGTCTGGCCATTCTCTGCTGGCAGATCTGCTACTCACTGGCACCATTCTGAAAGGCTGTCGTGCATGAAAATCTTACGAGGTCAGCCGTTCCCGAACCAGTCTCGACACCAACAACCATGTCATGGACAAAGTCACCGAGATCACATTTTTCCCCGTTCTAATGTATGATTGTACGGACGTTAACTGAAGTGCTTGACCTGTATCTGCATGATTTTATAAATTGTGCTGCTGCCACATGATTGGATGATTGCACGAAAGAGGCATACCTAGGCGTGTTCCTAATAAAATGGTCTGTTAATGTACGTTTATATAATATCCTCTATCATCATGTTCCGATCAGAAGCCAGCTACTTGGGTAGGCAGCATTTGCACACTCTTAAAAGATAATGACGTTTACATTTGAAAGGTATCTGCCCTTAGAAGTGCCTTGTTTTGTTTAAATCTGAAGGTTGTATTACATGTACCCTTTTGGTATGTCACTGAAACTGTTCATGATTTGTCTCGTCACTTTTGCTCAGAACGTGCTCATATCACAAAGATGTATCGTCCTAAACCGACTCTGAAAGACAGACAGCACTTGTATAACCTGATCATCAGCCAGCTGCTTTATGACGGTTACACCAACATCGCCAACAGCCTCATAAGCGAAGTGAAGCCGCCGAGTGTGGTGTCTCCATCTGAGCAGCTTATGCAGCTCGCCAAGATCGGTAAGATACCTCCAATAAAGACACATTGTTTACTGACCTTCTGCTGGGGGGAAAAAAAACCCACAATTACTTCTGTTATGCTGCAATATTTAATTGGCAACCAGTTAATTTTCTAATAGATTTTTAGATCATTTTTAGAGATGCACCAAAATAAAAATTAGAAGTGAAATGAAATTCAGGACACAATGGACCGAAATAACTACAAGGTAATAAGAGAGCGCGTTATAATTGAGAAGTCAGTCCTTCAATAAAACAATTAATATAAAATAAAAAGCTTTAGCACCATGGTTGGGTCCTTGTTCAAAACCCTTAACACTTTATTCTGTCTCAATTGTAAGTCACATTGGATGAAAGTGTCGTCCAACTGAGCAGATATACACCATATGGCCAAGAGTTTGTTGACACCTGACCATCATACCCATATGTGGACCTTCCCCAAATTGTCTTTGTATGCTGTAGTATTATAATTTCCCAACATGGGGCCCAAACCTGTTCCAGCATGACAATGCCCCTGTGCACAAAGTGAGGTCCATGAAAACATGGTTTGCCAAGGTGCAAGGAGTGAAAGAACTTGAATGGTCTGAACAGAGCCCTGACCTCAACCCCACTGAACACCTCTGGAATGAATTGGAACGCCAACTGCACCCCAGTCCTCCTCGCCAAACATCAATGCCCGACCTCACTAATGCTCTTGTGGCTGAATGGGCACAAGCCACGCTCCAAAATCTAGTAGAAGAGTGGAGGTTATTCTAACAGCAAAGGGGGAAACTAAATCTAGAAAGGGATGTTCAACAGCACACGTGGGTGTGATGGTCAGATGTCCACAAACTTTTGACCATATAGTATAAATGTAAATAACTAGCTTGTTGAATATGATTTGTGCGATTACAGGAATGGAGAATGATGACAGCGCAGTGCAGTATGCTATTGGACGCTCGGACACGGTGGCTCCTGGTGTGGGCATCGACCTAGAGTTTGATGCTGACGTGCAGACCATGTCTCCGGAGGCCTCGGAGTACGAGACGTGTTATGTGACATCACACAAAGGGCCGTGTCGTGTGGCCACGTACAGCCGAGATGGACAGCTCATTGCCACCGGCTCTGCAGATGCCTCTATTAAAATCCTGGACACAGAACGTATGCTGGCTAAGAGCGCAATGCCACTGGAGGTGAGCACAAATTATTAAAGTTTTACTATTAACCAAGCTGGGACATGTCATTTTTAGTCTACAGAAAGTGCTGAGAAGATTGTTCTGAATATTTGATGTTCACTGTACGTGTGTTACTATATCAATTGCCATAGCAAACCTGAAGATGTGATAATCAGTGCGGCTGTGATTGTAATATTTATATGTATATGTATTTGTTTGAATGGCAGCAAAATTGTACATCTAAATTTAGTGTTTATTAGCTCCTTTTCAGGCTTCCCCTCGGTGCTATGCTGAAGAAGCATGTCAAAATGTTAAAGAGGGCTAGTAATGCTCTTGTGGCTGAATGGGCACAAGCCACGCTCCAAAATCTAGTAGAAGAGTGGAGGTTATTATAACAGCAAAGGGGGAAACTAAATCTAGAAAGGGATGTTCAACAGCACACGTGGGTGTACATAGTGTAGTCATTTCAGGCTTGTAACTCTGACCTTTTCAGGTGATGATGAACGAGACAGCACAGCAGAACATGGAGAATCACCCGGTTATCCGAACCCTGTATGACCATGTAGATGAGGTCACCTGCCTGGCCTTCCACCCCACCGAGCAGATCCTGGCCTCAGGATCCCGCGATTACACACTCAAACTGTTTGACTACTCCAAGCCCTCAGCGAAAAGAGCTTTCAAATACATCCAGGTACTGTTTTCTAAGAGCTACAATATGTATGTATCAGGGGTGGACGTAACACCAACCCCAGAGCCCAGGACAAGAAGGCCATTTGTCCAGGCTATTAACATTTTATTCCTAGTTATTCGGCTAGGGCTGGGCAATACGACAAAAATATCATATCACGATGCTTGAGGACATTTCTATTTTACACAATACGCATCACAATACATAATTTAGCTAACAAACTGTTTGTAAAACAGTAGTAAAATGAACAAAAAAAAATTACATCAACTCAGCTGCATCTATTCAGTACCATTTAATTTGTAATTATTAAAAACGTAAATCACGTCACCATACCAATGATATCTCAGAAAAGTGTATTGTGTAATCATTTATCATAGTATCAATATTATATTGATATATCGCCCAGCCCTATGTCCAGCAGACTAGTACACTCAGTAGATTAGTGGTCGCCAATGATTTCTTTTCTTGTTCAACAGACAGAGGCAGAAAAACCCTGCGCTCTGTTGACTTAAACTTGAATAAAAACAAATTTTTTATTTTTTTTTTGGTATGTGTACTTAAACAAAATGAGCTTTGCAGTGGTGTGATGCAATGCCTGCTTCACCACACATCTTGGTTTATAGTAGTCAGATTAATTAGTATGCACAGATGACATACAACCTTTTCAAAATCTGAAACCTGCGTGTATTGTGCAATCACTGACAAAACCAAGCAATTGTAGTGCGAAGCCGTCATATAATTCTCCTGCTATTAAAACGTGCAGTTACCTTGTTTGTGCCCATACTAGCTTGCACTACTTTATTACCTTAGCTAACACTTTTTTAGCCTAGTCAATTTAGGTTTCTGGGCAACCAAAACATGGGATTGGGATTTTCAACACTGGTGTATTCTGGGCTATATTTTGCCAAGAACTGATCAAAAATCTTTTAGCATGAATACCTTTGGAAAGAATGTACTCTGCTTCTCTCTCTCTCTCTCTCTCTCTCTCTCTCTCTCTCTCTCTCTCTCTCTCTCTCTCTCTCTCTCTCTCTCTCTCTCTCTCTCCTCGGAACAGTACGGGTCATTAAAATGAGGTCAAGATATAAACTTGACCACAATTATGCTGAGCAAACTGTGATTGTAAACCACAAAAAGTAATGTATAAATAAACCTCTGATGATAATTGTTCTAGTTGTGTGGAGGTTTGTAACTTCTTTTTCCTCTACAGGAAGCAGAAATGCTGCGCTCCATCTCCTTCCACCCGTCAGGAGATTTCTTGCTGGTGGGCACACAACATCCAACACTGCGCCTTTACGATGTCAATACATTCCAGTGTTTTGTGTCTTGCAACCCTCTGGATCAGCACACTGATGCCATCTGCAGCGTGAGCTACAACCCAGGAGCCAACACCTACGTCACGTGCAGCAAGGATGGCAGCATCAAGCTGTGGGACGGTGTCTCCAACCGATGTGTGTCCACATTTGAGAAGGCGCATGATGGTGCTGAGGTCTGCTCAGCTGTCTTCTCCAAAAACTCAAAGTACATTCTGTCCAGTGGCAAGGACTCTGTGGCCAAGCTGTGGGAGATCTCCACTGGTCGCACACTGGTCAAGTACACCGGTAAGATTTCGATCGATCACAGCATACGTCAGCACTGTACTATTGTCATATTTCCTTATGGGATGGTGATCAAGAAGCTGGACTTTATAAAAACTGCTGCACAGAAACAGTCCCCTCTGAAAGTATTGGAACAGCAA
The DNA here is from genome assembly GCA_023630585.1 of Cranoglanis bouderius. NCBI lineage: Eukaryota > Metazoa > Chordata > Actinopteri > Siluriformes > Cranoglanididae > Cranoglanis > Cranoglanis bouderius. Next base: position 11,298,881 of record CM042572.1, read on the forward strand.
GGCCAATACTATTGTTTTCACTATACATTGAGAACATTTGGGTTTGAGATCAAAAGATGAATATGAGACGACAGATCAAAATATCAGCTTTCTTTTCCTCATATTTACATCTAGATCTGTTAAAGAACTTGGCACCTTTTGTTTGGACCCACCCATTTTTTCAAAAAATATTGGAACACGATAGGTGTTTCTTGCTGCCTAGGTGTGCCCTGTTAAATTGATTCTTTAAAGAATTAATAGCTCTGAATGTCTACTCTTGGTTTCGCCTGTGAAGACTGCATTGGTTGTTAAAAAGGATAAAACAACATGAAGACCAGAGTGCTGTCTATGGGAGAAATGCAAGACATGAAGCTTAGAAAAGAGGGAAAATCTATCAGAGCCATTGCACAAGCATTGGGCATAGTCAATGCAACAATTAATTTGGAATGTCCTAAAAAAAATATATATTTTTTTTTAATTTAAAAAAAAAAAGAAAAAGAAAGAAACCAGTGGTGTACGAACAACCAGACATGGAACAGGTCGGCCAATGAAAACAACAGCAGCTGATGACAGAAACGGATTATGTTTACGTGCCCATCAATATTTTGATATTAATCGGAATTTGGCAATATTCTAATTAGTATTGAGTCATGTAAATACCTAAATCCGATTGCCCAATTCAGACTAAGATAATTTTCTGATTCTGATTCCCCTGGAATATGCCTGTTTTAATCAGAAATTTGTACACCTGTAAAATCCACTGAAAGGAGATATATGCACATGCCCAGTCCATAAGGAATTGTGGGTGCTAGCAGATGCTTAGCTATAGGCTAGGTATTTAGGAATGGCAACTCAGGCATACTTGCAACAACCATGTATACAGGAAAACTCAGATGCCTGTATGCATATAAACATCGTATTTGGAATATGGCTGCAACCCAAATATAGACCTTAAACGGAATTTCATGCGCATGTAGTCATTTTAAGAGCTGTGAAGGAAAAACCCAAAAACAACAGTTAGTGACACCTTCAACTCTGCCCTGTGAAGTTGTTGGTGATATCACAATCCACCATTCAAAGAAGACAACAAGTGCAGAAATATAGAGGCCATACCACAAGATGCACACCACTCATCAGCAGTAAGAATCAGAAGGCCAGATTGGAATTCACAAAGAAATACAGACATGAGCCACGAAAGTTCTGGAACCAAGATTAACGTCTACCAAAGTGATGGAAAGGCCAAAGTGTGGAGAAAGAATGGATCTGCTCATTCTCCAAAACATAGAAGCTTATTGGTCAAGCATGGTGGAGGTAGTGTCATGGTTTGGGCTTGCATGGCTGCTTCTGGAATGGGCTCACTAATCTTTATTGATGATGTAACTCATGATGGTAGCAGTAGAATTAATTCAGAAGTTTGCATGAGCACTTTGTCTGGCAATTTACAGAGAAATGCATCCAAATTAATTGGAAGGAACTTCATCATGCAGCAAGACAATGACCCAAAAAGCACTGCCAACTCAACAAAGGACTTCATCAGGGGGGAAAAAAGTGGCAGGTTTTAGACTGGCCAAGTCAATCACCAGACCTTAACCAAGTTGAGCATGTGAAGGGAGAAATCCCACCAAAACAAACAACTGAAAGAAGCTGCAGTACAAGCCTGGAAAAGCATCACAAAAGAAAAACGCAACAGTTTGGTGATGTCACCGGGTCACCAGCTTGATGCAGTTATTGCAAGCAATGGATATGCAACCAAATATGATGTTATTTACTTTAAGACTATCTGTTCCTATACTTTTGCTCACTTAAAAATTGGGTGGTCTGATACAAAAGGTTCTATGTTTTATGTTGTTTAACACATCTAGATGTAGATATCAGGAAATGAAAGATGAAATTGTGATCTCTTGTCTCATATTCATCTTTTGATCTCAACCCCAAATGACTTCAATGTTTAGCGAAAACAATAGAATTGGCCTTGCTGTTCCAATACTTCCAGATGGGACTGTAGATGATGTACAAATCAGATATGTATTCAACATAAAACATTTAAAGTGTACATACACTTCTTGTTCTTTATGGCTACAAAACCTTTCAGTTAATTTGAATATCTAGCAGTAGTAAGTGTACAGGCCTAGACTTGTTATAATTTTGGTCTTCATAGGACTGAGTTGTGAAGCGTCTTGAAATTTATGCTGCCATATCGTCCAAAGATCATGAGTTTGAATCTCGATAATGCTGCAGCCATCTGTGGCTGGGAGTCCAAGAGACCAAAACTGGCCATGTTCTCTGGGTGGGAAGAACTGCATACTCTCTCTCCTGTCAATCACAGTGACACTAGCCATGTGTGGGTGGCGGTGAGCTCGTGTATGTGGGAGAGGGCAGATAGCACTTCCCTCTACGCGTGTTGTGCTGCCCTGTGAGGCAGCATGAGAGCAGTTCAAATGTTAGCCTGACCAAGTTAGGGAGAAAATAATTATGCTGGGGATATATCAAAAAATATCACATCATAATACTTTAAATTTTCACCGTATGCAACATACACTACTACAATATTTAGGTTTGCTAACATGATGCCCGCAAAACAGTAGTGCTCCATTAAAATAAAGCGCTGATTCCAAAAAATGTTAGAAAAGTTTTTTTGTTGCTGTGAGTAACAATAGAGTCAATCTGTATTGTAAAAATACTGACAATGCCTGTGATATCTGAGAAAGGTGTATTGTGACATAATTATCGTAATATTAACAATGTCCTCATATCGCCAAAAAGTCCTAATACAAACCCAGAGACCTTGCTTTCCTACCAAGACATTTATTCTAGTAGTAGTATAGTCATGTTTCTTGTGGTGTGTGTGTTACAGGAGCAGGACTGAGTGGCCGTCAGACGCACCGCACGCAGGGTGTCTTTAACCACACCGAGGACTACGTACTGTTGCCAGATGAGCGAACGGTCAGTCTGTGCTGTTGGGACTCGCGTACAGCTGAGCGGAAGAACCTGCTCTCGCTCGGCCATAATAATATTGTGCGCTGCATCGTGCACTCTCCAACTAACCCGGGCTTCATGACGTGCAGTGACGACTTCCGTGCCCGCTTCTGGTATCGCCGGACCACCACCGACTGAGCAGCCATCGGGCTGCACATGAGTTTCTGGTCTATGTGTAGAAAATGCTTGGACGTACTATAAGGGGTTGAGCAGATAATGTGGTCTCGGAAGTATCAGGACTGTAGTTGTTGTGTCTGAACTTCACCTCTAGAGAGCACCATTGTACTCTGAGGAACTTGCAGCGGAACACTTGCATTTTTAAGCTGTCCGTGTCAGATATCTGAGCTTTTAATGAAGTTGTTTCCTGTGTGGTATGACATGAGTTCTTTGTGAGGGACAAGTGAATTTGTCACATTCTCAGTTCATGTTTGATACATTGACTTGATTGCACTGACTGGTGCAAACAGTGTTTTGAATCACTGTCCAATTATAATTACCATTAAAATATTAATGTGTTACCATAAATATTCATGTGTTTGATTTAAATAGGCCTATTTATTTTTTTATTATTATTTTTTTTCCAGTCAAAATTTCCAGCTTGTTCTCATTCGGTCAAAATATTTTTCAGTGGATAATCCCTAATGAACATAAATAAGCGTATAATTATTAACTAATGTTAACTTGAGCAAAAATACATTGATATGTTTTTTATTTCACATATATGGCCAAAAGAATGTGGACATCTGACCATCACATCCAGATCTGGATCTGGTTCTTCCCCAAACTGTTGCCACAAAGTTGGAAGCACACAACTGTATAGAATGTCTTTGTATATTGTAGCATTAAGATTTCCTTTCACTGAAACTAAGAAGCTCACAATTGTTCCAGCATGACAATGCTGCTGTGCACAAAAAGTGAGGTCCATGAACACATGATTTAACAAGGTTGGAGTGGAAGAACTCAAGTGGCCTGCACAAAGCTCTGACCTCAACCCCACTGCACACCTTTGGGATGAACTGGAACACTGACTGCACCTCAGGCCTCTTCACCTGACATCAGTTGCCTGGCCTCAATAAACTTGGATTGGGATGTTCAAAAAAGGGTGTAATGGTCAGGTGTCCACAAACTTTTGGCCTTGTAGTGTAGAACACCTGCAAAACATTCTGATGTCAATTTACTTATCTGCCATTTTTATACTGGGGGGAAAAAAGAAGACTTTTTTATTTTTTTGTACTGGGTGCTTTGAATTTGGTGGTATTTTTCCATTCCAGAGATGCTAAAATGAGATCATATGCAAAATATGTAAAAGTTGGCAGGTCTGATACAGACATTTAAATATTTATTTTTCGGTATTTTCTATCTCATGGTCACCCAGGGAGTGTTTGTGACAGTCCTGCTCAAGATTGCCACAATGACAAGAGATTCAACCACTATACACTCTCACAGGTAGAGGTGTGTGGGAGAGGTGCAGTTTGCATGAAATTTATTAAATTAACTACCAAAAACTAACCCCACCCACCCAAATTCTGTTTAAAATAGGTCCATGTCTATGTTTCATTTTGGTTAAATGTTCCTTTATTTACTGCATAAAATATTGGGGACAAACCAAAAACCATGACATAAAGTGAAATTACTAAATGAAAAAAATGAGAATTTAATGAATGAAGTCTTGGATAGGAGATTGGGCTAATATATTTATTTTAAAAAAATAATGTATAGTTGTTATGATCGGGCTTTAATTAAGAAAGTGACATGCTGGAGGTGTTCTAGGGCAGTGGTAGCTCAGTGGTTAAGAAGTTGGGCTACTGATTGGAAGGTCATGAGTTCAAATCCCAGCACTGCCAAGCTGCCACTGTTGGGCACTTGAGCAAGGCCCTTAACCCTCAACTGCTCCCCGGGCGCTGCAGCAAAAATGGCTGCCCACTGCTCCAGGTGTGTTCACGGTTTGTAGTGTGTGTGTTCACAACTCCTAATGTGTGTGCACTAACTCGGATGGGTTAAATGCAGAGGACAAATTCCAAGTATGGGTTACCATATATTGGCCTTCACGTGTCACTTTCATGGGGAAATGCACAAGATAATTTAATATTAATATGTTTGTTTTAGATATAAATAAGTAAATGGAGACTGTTTGAAAACTGCTTTAAAGCAAACCTTCAGGTAGGCCACAGCCTTCTTCCTGTTGCCTACAGAGTGAAATTAAAATAAGCCTAAACGTAGGTTTTAGTAAATGAAATGACATAGCCACATGCAAAAAAACATCTTCCCAGATTGTATTATCATAGGCCTATATGGTTTTTTAAAATAAAAATCATTTTATTTTATATTATTTTATTCAGCCCTCACTTCCACTGAATGGATCTAAATTTATCATCTTTAACAAACTCATTATATTACTGCCAACCTCACAGTGGTGCAGCGGGTATCACTGCTGCCTCACAGCTCCAGGGTCTCTGGTTCAATCTTGAGCTCAGGTCACTGTCTGTGTGGAGTTTCTCATGTTCTCCCAACGTCTATGTGCCTTTCCTCTCGTTTCATCCCACCTCCCAGAAACACGACGTGGATTGGCTAGGTTAAATTGCCTGTAGGTGCGAATGAATGTGTGTGCACAGTGCACTGCAATGGACTGGGATCCCATCGAGGGAGTGTTCCCAGGATATGCTCTGGATCCTCCATGACCCTGACCAGGATAAAGCAGTGAAGATGAATGAATGAATTAAAGAATATTGCTAACATACTGAATATTGGTTAAGGCTATATAATATCATTAATCCATACCAATATACTCTAATTTTAGTGAAAATATGTACAGTGGTACTTGAAAATCTGTGAGTGGCAAAAGTATGTGCACCTTTGCTTTCAATATCCGGTGTGATTCCCTTGTGCAGCAATAACTGCAACTAAACATTTGATAATGGTAACTGTTGATCAGTCCTGCACATCGGTTTGGAGGAATTTTAGTCCATTTTAGTCCTGGCCCAGAAGCAGCAAAACAGGCCTAAACCATAATACTACGACCACTATGTTTCACAGATGGGATAAGGTTCTTATGCTGGAATGCGGTATTTTCCTTTCTCCAAACATAACACTTCTCATTTAAACCTAAAATTCAATTTCATGATCTTTAGCAAACTGCAGACGGCAGCAGTGTTCTTTTTGGAGAGCAGTGGCTTTCTCCTTGCAACCCTGCCATGCACACCATTGTTGTTCAGTGTTCTCCTTATGGTGGACTCATGAACATTACCATTAGCCAATGTGAGAGATGCCTTTAGTTGCTTGGAAGTTACCCTGGGTTCCTTTGTGACCCCACCAAAAATTACATGTCTTGCACTTGGAGCGATCTTTGTTGGTCAACCACTCCCGGGGAGGGTAACAATGGTCTTGAATTTCCTCCATTCGTACTCAATCTGTCTGACTGTGGATTGACAGATCGACACAATCTGTCAACAACTCTTTTTCTGAGGTCCTCAGAAATCTCCTTTGTTTGTGCCATGATACACTTCCACAAACATGTGTTGTGAAGATCAGACTTTGATAGATCCCTGTTCTTTAATAAAACAGGGCGCTCACTCGCACCTGATTGTCATCCCAGTGATTGAAAACACCTGAGTCTAATTTCACTTTCAAAGGTTCATAGGTTCACGTTCTTTTGCCACTCACAGATATGTAATATTGGATTACATTCATTGGAATATTCATTTTCCTTGATAAATAAATGACCAAGTGTAATATTTTTGTCTCATTTGTTTAATTGGTTCTCTTTGTCTACTTTTAAGACTTCTGACTTCTGTGAAAATCTTATGATGCTTTTATGGTCATATTTATGCAGATATATAGACAATTCTACACAAACTTTCAAGCACCACAGTATAAGAATGTGAAAATATTTTCATAGGCAGAATATGAACATCATTTCATGGTCAAATTGAGAGAATGGCCATCATCATGAATCTACATAGCGCCATTGATGAGGTGTTTTAATATTTACCGTGAACGTGTCTTAGTTAGAATCAACCTTGAATTCGGAAATTCCCATCTGCAGTTGTGGAAGCTATAATAACTGGATATCATGCCGGCTTCAATCGACTCGAAGATTAAATTAAAATCATTCCTTTGTCGTAATTACATGAAAAGCATATGCTTTTTGGTTTGTGTGTGGCCTAAAAAAAACAATTCTGAAATATGAAACCGACTTTTTGCATCGTTGCTGATACCATTCTTCTCTCACCAAGCACGCAAGGATTCGTGCACATCTAACAACATGGTTTGTGGCTTGGTGCTCTGTGCAGTCTATTGCTTGGAACAGTTTTGGTCATTCTGGTTAATACTAGCTACAGCTGTGACACAAGTACTGTGGTTGGCCTCTTTACAAAGTATGTGACTTTTCATCAACAGCAATTGAAATTAGACAAATTTTTGGTTGCATGCGTGTTTATAATGCAGTGTATGGTAAAAGAATTTAAAAAATAATATATACAGGTTGCATAGAAGTGGAATATATCAATATCTAAGCTTTGTAAGTCAGATCTTTTTAGGGAGTACTAAAAAGTACTTATGCCAAATCAAATCATTCTGCTGCTTCTGAAATATAATTCTAGACCAAGTATCTTTGACAAACCAACCTGAAAATAACAAGTAATAAAACAGATGGGACGTGCTGTTATAGGAAAATACACGAAGCGGAGTTACTGCTACCTGCCTGGAGTTGATTATTTTCAAATAACGGCATGTCCCGAGGTGTTTTAATCTTTCATGCTACAGCAATTTACAAGTTACAATTTTAGATTTATTAAAGAATGACAAATGTTGTGTAACATCCACGAGACAAGTTAGTTCCTTACCTTATAGCAGCTACGAACAGTCATTTCCTCCCTGACCAGCATCCGTTTTCTCTCTGTTGGAGTTAATAAGACATGTTACTGAGAAAGCAGAAATTGCAAACTCGTTTGTCATAAAGACTTTCCCATGGTGGAAAATTTACTGACTGATACAGAGCAGTGACACTGGTGATTCATTACATAATTGTTGTTACACAAAACAACCTGTGTTGTGTTTGTAATTGTTTGATATCCATGAGAACAGAGTATTTTGTGAATTTTGAACAAAAGATCAAAAGGTTAAACAATAAAGACAATTTTCACAGCCTTCTTTGCTCATATTTACTAAGGGTGCCAATATTAGTGGAGGGCACTGTATATCTTTTACATAACAACACAGTTTTTATTCGTTTATTATTAGCCTTAGATTATGTAGAGTGTCTGCCATACAAGTCCCCGTGAATTAGATGTTACTATAAAAACGCTAATGTATTCAAACAAGCACATTAATATAAATCTGTGATTTGAATTAGAGCCAGTGCTACTGTCCTTTTGGCCAATCAGATTAAAAAATTTAACAGCGCTGAGGTGTAAGATCTATTAATAATATATAATAATATATAATAATATATAATAATTAATAATACGTTTTACAAGTTCTCAGAGAAAGTGATATAGAGCCCCGTCTGAAAGTATTGGAACAGCAAGGCCAATACTTTTGTTTTTGTTATACAGTGAAGACATTTGGTTTTGAGATCAAAAGGTGAATATGAGACGAACAGAATTTCATCTTTCATTTTCTTATATTTACACTATATGTGTTAAACAACTTGGAACATGGCACCTTTGGTGGCAAACCAGCCAATTTTTAGGTGAGCAAAAGTATAGGAATAGATAATCTTAAAGTAAATAACATTTAATGTTTGGTTGCATATCCCTTACTTGCAATAACTGCGTGAAGCTGGTGACCCACTGACATCACCAAACTATTGCATTCATTGTTTGTGATGTTTTTCCAGGTTTGTACCGCAGCTTCTTTCAGTTGTTGTTTGTTTTGGGGGTTTCTTCCTTCAGTCTCCTCTTCAGGAGGTGAAATGCAATGGAAAATTATTGGCTTTTTTGACATAAACTCAGCATCAAAAGAAACTAATAATATTTTCAGACACTTCCTAAAAATGATCTGAAGATAAAATACACAAAACAACTTGGAAAAACAGTTCAAGGAGCTTTATTGTCCCAAGTTAACAAGAATCAACATTTCGAATAATCAATAAAGTTGATATACTTGAACAAAACTACATGGAAAAGTTGCTTTTTCAATAATTTATTCAACAGAAATATCAATAGATGTGATATTCTTCTGTGGAAAAAGTAAGCACACCCTTGGCCTCAGAAGCTAGTATTGCCCCTTTAGCAGAAATAACTTCTTGTAGGCATTTTGCATAATTGTCCACCAATTATGCCAATGTGCTTGGGACCATTATCCTGTTGAAAGGTCAAACTGTCGGTTTGACTTCAACTTTTGGACAGATGGCCTGACATTATCTTCAAGCACTCTTTGATATGAATTCATAGTTGAGTCAGTGAATGCAAACTGTCCAGTCCAGCAAAGCAACCCCAAACTATCATATTTCCACCACCATGCTTCACAGTTGGTATGAGGTGCTTCTCCTGAAAAGCTGTCTGCTGTTACTGTGGCCAAAGAACTCTATCTTTGATTCGTGTGTCCAGAGCACATTATTCCAAAAGGTCTGGTCTTTGCCTATATGCTCATTGGCCAAGTGTAGTCTTGCTCTAATGTTCTTTTTAGACAGAAAAGGCTTTTTCCTGGCACACCTCCTAAGCAGGTCAAATTTGTGCAATCTTTTTCTGATTGTAGAAGCATGCACTTTGACACCAACAGTTGCAAGATTTACTAGCAGATCCTGTGTTGAAATTTTGGGGTTCTTGGAGACTTCATTTTTGCATCAGACGGTCTGCTCTTGGGCTGAATTTGCTGGGATGGCCAGTCTTGGACAAATTGGCATTTGAAATCTTTACAGTGGAATGATGTATTTCAAATAATTTGGAGATCTTTTTAAATCCCTTGCCGGACTCATAGGCATCCACAACCGTTTTTCTGAAGGCCTTATAGAACTCTTTAGATCTTGGCATGATGACACCACACACCTCAATAACAAAGGGAATGCCAGACACTAGATATGAGATGTTTAAATAAGACAGGTTCCACCTGCACTCTCTAAGCAGGTTCTAATCACTGGCACCCAATCTTGAACACCTGATATTAATTTAATGGATTTGAAGGTGTGATAAATGTAGAGATGTACTTATTTTTTCTGTGATTGATCTGGTTTTTGTTAATCTAAATTGTGAAAATTAATAAAAATGTCATTTTCTTTGTGTCATTTGATAGAGTATATTAATAGGCAATGTTTTAAAGAGGATCAAATGTTTGCTTGTCCAAATGTCAAAAAAGCCAAATGTTTTCATGGAGTGTACTTATTTTTTTCACATTAGCAGATCCTTTCTTTCTCCACACATTTCCATCACTTTGGTGGAGGTTAATCTTGGTTCCAGAACTTTTGTAACTCATCTCTATATTTCTCTGCAAATTCCAACCTGGCCTTCTGATTCTTCCTGCTCACGAGTGGTTTGCATTTTCTGTTCTGGACTCTAGATATTTCTGCTCTCAAAGTCTTCTTTGAACGGTGGATTTTCTCACAAACTGCTGTTGTTTTTGGCTGGCCTGTTTGATGTCTGGTTGTTAGTACACCAGTGGTTTCTTTCTTTTTCAGGACATTACAAATTGTTGTATTGGCTATGCCCAGTGCTTGTGCAATGGCTCTGATAGATCTCCGCTCTTTTCTGAACTACAAAATGGCTTGCTATCCTCCCATAGACAGCTCTATGGTCTTCATGATGGTTTATTCTTTTTAACAACAAATGCAGTCTTAAAAGGCAGAATCAAGTGCTCAAAACAAGAGTAGACATTCAGAGCTATTAACTGTTTAAGCAATCAATCGAACATGGCACACCTGGGCAACTGTCAGTCACATGTTCCAATATTTCCAATGGGTGGGTTCAAAAAACAAAAGGTACCATGCCATGCCAAGTTTAACACATCTAGATGTATCAGGAAATAAAAGCTGAAATTCTTATTTATCTACTCATATTCATCTTTTGAACTCAAACCCAAATTTCTTCAGTGTAAAGCAAAAAGAATATAATTGGCCTTGCCATTCCAATAATTTTGGAGCTTTACAGTTATATGTGGTTCTCCCCAAACTGATTCCACAAAGTTGGAAGTACACAATTGTATAAAATGTTTTTGTATGCTATACAATTACAATTTCCCTTCACTGGAACTAAGGGGCCCAAACATGTTTCAGCATGACAATGCCCCTGTGTACAAAGTGAGGTCCAAAAAGATATGGTTTGCTAAGGTAGGAGAGGAAGAACTTGAATGTCCTGCACAGAGCCCTGACCTCAACCCCACTGAACACCTTTGGGATGAACTGGAACTCTGACTGTGCACCAGGCCTCCTCACCCCACATCAGATCTCAGATCTCACTTGTCTGATCTTACTTGTGGTCAAATGGCCAAATCCCCAGAGACACATTCCAAAATCTAGTGAAAAATCTTCCCAGAAGAGTGGACATCAAACACATATGGGTGTGATTGGTCAGGTTTCCACAAACTTTTGGCCATCTAGTGTATCCTAAACATAGTCTACCTTTTTGGCAAATGTACATCTCGGGCCATTTGTATCATGCAGTTCTGCATCCTAGATATCTGGGAACTGGCTAATGTCTAATATCATTCACGTCTTTGGCCCATGTGTCTCTTATCCATGAGACAGCTTGACACAAATGCATTACTGCTGTCTTCATGTTTAAGTTTAAAAATTGACAACTTTCTGGCAGAGGGCAGCATATTTTTCTCAAGAATGTGATAGTATTTTGCCCCATCCATTTTCCTTCTATCCTGACAAGTGCTCCAGTCCCTGCTGCAGAGAAAAAAACCCCATAACAGGATATTACCACCTCCATGCTTTACTGTAGGAATGGTGATATTTGGATGGTGAGCTGTATTGGATTTCCGCCAGACATATAGTTTGGTGTTGAGGCCAAATAATTAAATTTTAGTCTCATCTGACCATAACACCTTTTTCCATGTGGCCTCAGAATCTTCAAGGTGAGTTTTAACAAAGCTCAGTTGTGATTGCATGTGGCCTTTCTTGAGGAGTGGCTTTTTTCTTGCAACCCTCCCATACAAGCCACATTTGTGGAGAATTTGTGATATTGTTGTCACATGCACACAATGACCACTCTTTGTCATAAATTCCTGCAACTGCTTCAGAGTTGCTGTAGGCCTCTTGGTAGCCTCTCTGACCAGTTTCCTCCTGGCTCTTTCATCCAGTTTGGAGCGATGTCCTGATCCAGGGAGGGTCTGTGTTGTACCAAATACCTTCCACTTCTTAATAATAGACTTCACTGTGCTTCTAGGCATTGATAAAGCCTTTTAATTTTGTTTGTATCCATCTCTTGACTTGTGCCTGTCCACAACTTTATCCCGGAGATCTTTTGACAGTGCCTTGCCACTCATAGTTGATTGTTTGCTTCAGTTGCACTACAAAATGCTCCAGGAAAGCTCTTTTCATGCTGAGCAAATCAAAATGACCACAGCTGATCACAGTTGAAAGTCAAATGGCTTTGTGTGCCATTGAGAAGGTGATTAGCTACACCTGATTGAGTTTACAAGTCATTTTTAGGAGGGGGGTGATCCTTTTTCCAACTCAGTGATTCGGGTTTTTTATTTTTATTTTTTAAAAATTTTCTGACATGTTGGTGTTATATCTTTCACTTGGATGTTATAAGTTGCACTGAGTAAATACAGCTGGATAAAACAAAAACTGTGTCCGTCTTCATTTCAGGCTGAAAAGCAACAAAATGTGATTATTTTAAAGGGGGGTGATTCTTTTCTATACCCACTGTAACTGCACTCTCGCTCTTGCAATATTGCTTTTATACAGCAATTCTATAAACAAGAAATTAATATTGAGTAAGTGACATTTCAGGCACAATATAGCCAAAGGTTCTGTTTATTTTTGCTCCACTAGTGGAAATAGATCCCAGTGAAGCCACACACACTTTATAGCACATAGCTTACTAGCTATCCCACATTGATTTGTACATTCCCATTAAAGGTCCTTCTGATAAAATTGGTCCCTTCTTATTTTCATCTTCAATTTACGAGCATTCATATTTTAAGCCAAAAGTTATGTTCCTGAAAAGTATTGTTTGCTGATGATGTCGCTAACTGTACTGTAGTAATCGTTTGGAATTAGGAAGTGTAATTTAATATCGTAAAGACAGACAAGTGGAGTGCTATACCCAATGAAATGTCTCAGTGTGGTTATAGATAATATAGGCACTCCTGGAATGCTGCTCGACCAGACAAATTACACTGGTTTACAATTTTTTGGAAATTACCTGCTTCAGAGATAAAATTTGCTAAATCCTACATACTTTGATAAGATGAATTGAAAAACAAATGATAAATTTGCTGGTTGGCTAACGTTTTCAAGATATTTAATGATAAAGTTTTATTACAAATGTACATAGGTTTACGCATATTTTTATAACAGTATCATAAATCTTACATTAGAAAGAATACTTATATTCTGAAAAGTGTTCAATTTCCAGGTCCTAACCTGTCAAAACTTAAACAAGAAATGTCTTATGACTTAAAGTGAATTAAATGCATCACAGAAAACGAGCTCAAGCATCACATAAACAACTAAGTTGCACATGTGTTACAACAATAATGTGGAGCCCAACTCTTGTCCTGATCCCCTATTTTGCATCCAAAATAAAGGTGGTATGCCTTTTTTACCACTGCAGTTATACTGCACTTTTGTGACACAAAGGTTACCTCACCACAAATATAACAGAAGTTATCTGCATTGTTTACACAGTTTCGAGGCATCTCTGCTTCCTGAGGTCAAAAATATGAGACAGTTCCATAAAAATATTAGGCACTCGCAATTTTTCAAGCTGCTACATGTGACTTGATACACACAGATCAGTGTGTGCCACCGCTCATGAAATGTATCTACATGCATGCATTTTGTCCACTTCCAAGACACAGATAACTGTGAATATGTCAAACAGAGCACGTTCTGTCAAAATTCTGGTCAAGATGAATGTATTCTAATGTACAGACAGTGTTTTGAGGTAGAACTGGTAACTCAGAGACAAACATTTCTTTTCAATCAATAGCCATTCTCTTGTTAATTTGCATAGAATTTCAAATTTTGACCCAATACTGTATGTAAAAAATTATAGCCAATTAGCACTTTTGACTCGATATTTCTTTATTAGTGACCCGTATTAGGTAAAGTTTCACTACTTTTATTCCAGAAGCATTTTGCTTGTAGACCAGTGTTAGTGGACCGGAACTAATTGTTGTATAAAAAATGAATAACACAGGCAATTAATGATAGTTTATCTTAAACATATGCGGACGTTAGATTAACACATTTTATCATATTTTTTCCCCAATAGTGAAAGTGTGTTTATCTGCAATATACTGGTTTCAATATTCTTGGCAATTCATTTTTGGTGAAGCCTCACACAGATAAAATAACAGCACTGAGATTCTGTGACTTGTATGGATGTTTGCAGCCATTATCTTGTTGAAAGATCTGCAGGCAAATCTTAAGCTATAAAATTACAGTTCTGTGAAAAATCATTTGATTTCTTCTGTTTTTGTGTATATCTCATACTAAATAGTTTTAGCTCTTCAAATGAAATACAATATAAAACAAAGGCAACCTGAATAAACACACAATACAGTTTTTTTTTTTATTGAAGCAAAAAAAATGTTGTACAAGCCTATCACCAATGTGAAAAAGTAATTGAAGCCTTAAACTTAAAATCTGTTTGTGCCACCTATAGCAGCAATAACTGCAACCAAACGCTTCCGATAACTGGAGATCAGTCTTTCACTTACTTCTATGACTAGGACTTACTCCTATGCTTTGGATCATTGTCTTGCTGCATAATCCAGTCAAGCTTGAGTTTCAACGTACGGACTAAAGACTGGACATTCTCCTTTAGGATTTTCTGGTAGAGATCAGAATTCACGTTTCCCTCAATTACTGCAAGTTGCCCAGGCCCTGAAGCAGCAAAGCATCCGCACACCATCACACCTCCTCCACCATGCTTGACCGTAGGTATGATGTTCCTTTTGGGGAATTTTGTGTTTGGCTTATGACAGATGTAACGGTCCCACTTTCAACTCATCAGTCCACATAACATTCTCCCAACAGATTTAAGGATCATCAAGGTGTGTTTTGGCAAAATTCAGACAAGCCTTAATGTTTTTTGCTTGGTTTTCACCTCGCCTCTCTTCCATGGATGACATTTTTCGCACATTGTCTTTCTGATAGTAGAGTCATGAACAGTGACGTTTATTGATGCAAGAGAGGCCTGTAGTTCCTTTCATGTTGTCTTTGGCTCTTTTATGACTTTCTGGATGAGTAGTTGCTGTGCTCTTGGAGGAATTTTGGAAGGTCGGCCACTCCTGGGAAGGTTCACTACTGTGCCAAGTTTTTCCATTGGGAGATAATGGCTCTCACTGTGGTTCTTAGGAAACCAAGAGCCTTTGAAATAGCTTTGTAACCAACTTCATGCTGTTGAAAAAGTTCTATTTAAGTGTTGATTTGATTGAACAGGGTTTGCAGTAATCAGGCCTGGTTGCGTCTAGTCCAGCTGAACCCCATTATGAATGTAGTTTCATAGATTTGGGGAATTAGTAACTATGGGGGCAAATACATTTCCACCCAGGCCCAGGTTGTATTGGATAACTTTTTTGCTTCAATAAATAACATTATCATTTAAAAACTGCATTGTGTGTTTATTCAGGTTGCCTTTGTTTTATTTTAGATTTTGTTTTCATTTCTGAAACAATTTAGAAATACACAATTTTGTGTATGAGATATACACAAAAACAGAAGGAATCAGGATGGTGGCAAATTCTTTTTCACAGCACTGTATGCTACCCCCTAGGCCTCCAGCCATAAAATATCAAAGATCCACCACCAGATTTGACCCCTTTCCCCTTTTGTCTCCAAACATGTTGATGGTGTTCAAAAAAGGCTCCAGAGTTTTGAGTTTTGAAACTGCTAAATGGTATTTTCTAAAACTGCACAGATATGGCGTAGTGTTGACTGCAAGGGAAATCACAGGGATACACCAATTAGCCATAAGATTAAAACCACCTGCCTAATATTGTGTAGGTCCCGCTTGTGCCACCAAAACAGGTCTGACCTGTTGAGGCATGGACTCCACAAGACCTCTGAAGGTATGTATCTGGCACCAAGACATTAACAGCAAATCCTTTAAGAAAGTGAAAGTGACGTGAAGGCCAATGTATGGTAACCTATACTCGGAATTTGTCCTCTGCATTTAAGTCATCCAAGTTAGTGCACACACATTAGGAGTTGTGAGTAGTGAACACACACACTACAAACCGTGAACATACCTGGAGCAGTGGGCAGCCATTTTTTTTGCTGTGGCGCCCGGGGAGCAGTTGAGGGTTAAGGGCCTTGCTCAAGGGCCCAACAGTGGCAGCTTGGCAGTGCTGGGATTTGAAATCACGACCTTCTGATCAGTAGCCCAACTTCTTAACTACTAAGCCCCTTTAAGTCCTGCAAGTTGCGAGGTGGGGCCTCCATGGATCAGACTTGTTTGTTCAGCACATCCCACAGATGATCCATCAGATTGAGATCTGGGGAATTCGGAGGTTAAGTCAACATCTTGAACTCTTTGTGATGTTTCTCTTTCTCAAACCAGTCCTGAATAGTTTTTGCCGTGTGGCAGGGTGCATTATCCTGCTGAAAAAGGCCACTGCCATTAGGGAATACCGGTGTCATGAAGGGATGTACTTGGTCTGCAACAATGTTTAGGTAGGTTGTACGTGTCAAAGTAACATCCACATGAATGCCAGGACCTAAGGTTTCCCAGTAGAACATTGCCCAGAGCATCACACTTGCTCCACCGGCATCCATCAGTGAGCCTTGGGCACCCATGAGCCTGTCACCGGTTCACCGGTTGTCCTTCCTTGGACCACTTTTTGGTAGGTACTAACCACTGCATACCTTGAGCATCCCACAAGACCTGCCATTCTGGAGATTCTCTGACCCAGTTGTCCATCACAGTTTGGCCCTTATCAAAGCTGCTCAGATCCTTATACTTGCCCATTTTTCCTGCTTCCAACACATCATCTTCGAGAACTGACTGTTCACTTGCTGCCTAATATATCTCACCCCTTGACAGATGCCACTGTAATGAGATAATCAATGTTATTGATTCACCTGTCAGTGGTTTTAATGTTATGGCTGATCTGTGTATAATAAAGGTGCTATAGCCATTTTTTTTCTTAATATTAAAAAATATGGATAACATGACAAAAAATAACAGTTTGAACCATGGCCAATACAGCCAGATAATTCTCCTGTGAGCATAAAACCATGCTGTGCTTCAAATGATCTTAACAAAAAATGCAGTAATACCAGAATAAATCCTGGCAGTACTTTCCCAAGATGGAATAATTAATTATTGGTGAAGGAGATAAAGCTGGACACAGAATTATCAACATTGCTCCTGGACAGGTCTATAAATGCAATCTGTATAAAACCTTTTGAATAGTTTGAATGGTCAGCTTTACATAATGAAACAAGTAGATCTTTATTACAAAGAACAAAGGACAGTGAAGGTATGTGTGAACATCCTCATAAATCATCATGAGCTGAATTTTGTATATAGTGTTATAACTTGGCTTTCAGCTGAATGTCCGAGAATGCTTGAAAGTGATGTCATGACAGTCCTCACTAATTCTAACTCTAGATAGCATGCTAATTCCAGTTGATCACTGTAGTGTCTGGGGACAGAACTACTATGCACTTGTTAACTCCACCTACTTAATCGTTAGCCTACTTAGCCATAATCTTGCCAAATTTTGAAAAATCTTGCTTAATGCACCTTAACTGCACCTGTCCTAGTATTATATCATTTCTATAGTAGTAAAGTAGTATAGTAGTAACAGCTGATTCATAGGGACTTGTATGCTCACATAATTTACCTTTTACAATAGACCCCTTTGGTGTTTGTAAACAAAAAGCGATGCACACGCATGCTTATTGCAAAAGGAGCCCAGTAGCTGCATCCTGGCACTACTTGTTTATAATCCGATTGAAATTTGTTTCAAGAAATTTAGGGAGTCAGGCTGCCCAAAAGTGTCCCTGAAAAGAAACAGTCTACACCATAACTTTGAAGATATTAAGAAAGAAACCATCATTACATCTTCAGTGTGAGTATTTATGAGCCATTCCACCGAATGGGTGACATTTCTGTCCCCAGAACATTATATGTATAAAAATGCATGACAATTAACTCTAAAATACATTTTATTATCAAGCAAAGTGTCCTGCACATGAACCTAACTGCAAATTTAAAATATATAATTAAAAACATTAATAAAAACTAGCTAGAACACTAAAAAATAGCATTTTTTGCATGCCCCCACTCTCTATCTCTGTACTTTACATTGAAATATAATGATTAAAGTCCTTCAGAAATCTTATTTTTCCCCCATTGTTCTGTGACTTTATATCCAATCTATGATTTAAAATGTTTTTTGTTTTTTTCATGAGAAATCCATAACATTTTAGACAAAATACATATTTTAGTCGTGTCCCCGGGTTTTCACTCAGTCCTGTTACCCAGACACATTTCCCTCCTTGAAAAACTTGGAACATTCCACAAGACACATTTTCAACAGGAAGTTGCATCATTTGAATCTTCTGAAGGCAATGGGAAGACCAAAAGTAAGTCCTCTCATTTTCTTTTCTGTATATTTGATTGATATGTCTGAGAGTGTCAATCTCAACATACTGTCCTGTTACCTAAATTATTTTTGAGATGTTATTTGTTTATTTTAAATATACAGGTGCATCTCAATAAATTAGAATGTCATGGAAAAGTTCATTTATTTCAGTAATTCAACTCAAATTGTGAAACTCGTGTATTAAATAAATTCAATGCACACAGACTGAAGTAGTTTAAGTCTTTGGTTCTTTTAATTGTGATGATTTTGGCTCACATTTAACAAAGCTGATAAAGATATAGAGGTATCAGTTTTACAGTGTGAATGTTGTGTTTACAGGGAGCCAATCCACCACTAAGTGCTGCAGAAAAGCTCTTCAGGCCAGGATTCACTGCCGGTACGTGGAACTTTTTCGAGGCAAGCCACGGGAAGGGTGCCCCAGGTGGTGTGGGACACACACACACACTCACAGACACACACACACACACACACTCTCACAGACATACACACACACACACACACACACACACACACACACACACACACACACACACACACACACACACACACACAGACATACACACAAACAGACATACACACTCACAGACATACACACACACACACTCTCACAGACATACACACACACACACACACACACACACACACACACACACACACACACAGACATACACACAAACAGACATACACACTCACAGACATACACACACACACACACACTCACAGACATACACACACACGTCTTCATTTCAGGCTGAAAAGCAACAAAATGTGATTATTTTAAAGGGGGGTGATTCTTTTCTATACCCACTGTGTGTGTGTGTGTGTGTGTGTGTGTGTGTGTGTGTGTGTGTGTGTGTGTGTGTGTGTGTATAGCTGTTTGCAATGGACAAATCACACAAAAGCAGTCACTTATAATGACTTCTCCAGTCTCAAAATTCTTCAACTCCCTCACAACAGCACAAATATGCAAAACAGGTGTTGTCTCAAGCACACCTGATGCAACTAATCAAGGGCTTCATTAGTTGTACCAGTTGTGCTTGAGCTGGAACACATGAAATACCTGAACTGGAACAAATAAAATTCTTGACATAAACATATTATGACATATAATTTTTTTGGCCATATAAGGTCAAGTCAAGGGTTTCAGGGGTGGTTTTTTTTTTTTTTACCTGAAGCTCTGTAATCTAAGGTTATTTATTTTTTGACTTATTTAATATATTCTATTAATTAACACCCATAACCTAGGCTCTAAAATTAGAATAGGATGTTTCTAAGATAAAGAAGAGCTACCAGAAACTTAAACTATTGCATGATAACAGTTATTACACTGATTAAAACTTTTTAATGAATGCATTCCTTTCTTTAATGGCTATCAGTTCGCATGATGAGAAACAGGACTGACCAATTGGGATCATGCATTTTCCCTGTTTCTGTCTGAAAGCCACTTGCCAGATAGCTACACTATAAGAATAGCGATATGAAGGTGAGAGCTGATGAAGCCTGGCAAAATTGCAGTTGCACAAAATTGTTTTTCACTGATCTTTCGCAGTGATGTTTGTTGGTAAATTATACCTTTTAGCTTATGACATCACATGATGCATCTTGGCCCAAATCTGCAGAAAATCTGCGGTAATTTTTAAAAGTTCCAAGCTCCTCTGAATATTTCGGAGTTTGCTTCATTTTACGTTAATTTCTGTGATCACAAAATCGCTAAATCCTGTAGGGTCTGAACAGGCATGTTCCCCTATTTAGTGAAATGTTATTTTAATCATTTCAGTGAAACTGTCATAAAGGTACTTTCTGTCAGCGTTATTTATATGGCGAGGTTGTTTAACAGTAGATCATTTCAGTGGCTTGAAATGATCACACAATAATGATTTTAATTTGTAAATCACCTCACACTGAAAGTAAATCCGTTTTAAAAAAACGTTTAAAACGTTGCCCACATCCGACGTGTTTCTGAATTGTTTTTGATGTGGGTGTGGCTAACTGGGTATATCAACTTCAGCATTTTAAGGTGCTGATTTTAAGCAATGTTTCAGCACGGCCAGATGTGAAACCTCACATACTGTACAGTGCCAGTCAGAATTCTAGACAGTGTGAAAATATAGAGTAGTAGAGTAGTAGGTATTGTGGGCTTTCTCAACATTATTCTTTGTTTCAGGTTCATGTGAGCTGAACGAAACGAGGCAGCGGACCATATTTGGCTCGTTGCTGACTTTTGGCTTGCAAATGGCAAATGGTATTTTTCAGCTTAATTTTATTGGTGAACAAATACAATAATCTCAGTTGATCCTAACTGTTTATTTCACATCAAAATAGAATGTCTAACAAAGAAAAAATGAGATTTGTCTTTGTCATGGGAAATTATTATCTGCGCAGTTATTAGGCAATTAAATTTCGAATCTTTTTTTCCCCCACTTACTTGTTTATTCTTAAGTCTTAAAGTCAAAAAATTTTGGCCCTTCAAAACAATTCAGTGATGAATATAGCCACCCTTCTTTTCAGTAACCACCATGAGCCTTCCATCCATTGAGTCTGTCAGTTTTGTTCATGATCAATTTTAGCTAAGGTAGTCACCACAGCCTCCCAAATGCTGTTCAAAGAGGTGAATTGTTTTCCCTCACTGTAAATTTCACGCTTGAGATTGGCCCAGAAGGTCTCAGTAGGATTAAGTCAGGTGAGGAAGGGGGCCAGGTCATCATTCTGTCATGTCTGATGCCTTTGCTGGCTAGCCAACAGTGGTGTACCTCGATGTATGTGATGGAGCATTGTCCTGCATAAAGATCATGGCCTTCTTGAATGTTGCTGACTTCTTTCTGTACCTCTGCTTAACTAAAAATTTCTTCTAGAAACTGGTTTCAGTTGATTTTCAGTCCATCTTCAACCTGAAAAGGTCCAACTAGCTCATCATTAATGATACCAGCCCACAGCAGTACCCCTCCTCCACCTTGCTGGTGCCTCGCTCAAACTGGTACTCTGTGCCAATTAGTGATCCACACATGGGCCCACCCATCTAGGCCATCTAGAATCATTGTCATTTCATCTGTCCATAAAAAAAAAAACTTTGAGAAATCACTCTTCAGGTATTTCTTGACCCAGTCATGACGCTTCAGCTTGTGAGTCTTATTCAGTGGTGGTCGTGTTTCAGCCTTCCTTACCTTAGCCATGTCTCTGAGCACTTGACACCTTGTACTTCTGGACACTCCTGGATGGTCTGATATACAGTATGGTGGCACTGAACGAGTTTGAAGTCAACTTGCGCCTTTTCTTCTCCACACGTTTTTTGCGACCCTGCTGAGTATTCATAACAATGAGTTTGATTGTCTGGTGGTCACGCCTCAATAGTTTTGCAATCTGCAGTGTGCTGCATCCCTCTTACAGGCAATTTTTGACTTTTCAGTCTTAGCTAAATCTCTTTTTTTTGTTGGCCCATTTTCCTTAGTTCAAGAAACTGTCTAATAATTATCCACGCCTTATATAGGTTGTTAATCACTTCAAGCCACACGCTCCCTCATTAAACAATTAAACTTCACCTGAAAATAATTACAGTATACCCAGTTAGCACTCAGGTTTATATGGTTAAGAGTTGGATAATATGCATGGAAATATTGATCAGATCATAATACTGACTTGTCTAATAATTGTGCTCGAGGTGTATATTGTCTCATTGTAAACATCCGTCCCTGTTTCAAATGGTGTAACTAGTCACCCTGTCAGTGACTAAATAATCATGAGTGGTGGCCTGGCCTGAAGGCATAATGCTTTACGATTACAACATCGAGAACCTTGTGGAACTGAAAGCCAGTATGCTGCCCTGACAGATGCCTTAAACTACAGAGCCCCTGAAGGGACCTTTGGGGTGGGGGGGGAACCCAACAACAAAAATATATACATACTAAAAGGGAAATCTCCTGAAAATAAAAAAATTATTGCATGTGCATAAGATAATTTTTCATTTCCACAAGATTTTTTGCTTTTGAAAGAAATAGGACATGGTGTAATGTTTATAACTTTCTAGTTTTCTTTAAGAACAAAAAACTCATGAAAATGGAAAATTCAAAGATTTTTTTTACCTGTATGTTTTTTCGTTATCATTAATCCCTTTACGGTCTGTGTAATAAACTCGTGTGTTAGCTAGACAAGCTAGCTAAATGTGTCCATTATAGGCAACTCCTCAGTAAGAATGTAATATAGATATCTAGTGTTAGCTAGCTAGTTTCTAGAGTTTAGGTGAGCTATGTAGGTTGTTAAAGCAATATACAGTGAATTAGGCATAGCTCACTAGCAAGCTGATTCACACTCACTTTAAAATGTAATTTAGCAATGAAAAAATACAAAAGCACAGGGTTATATATTAGTGGATTTTTTAAAAGTAAGTAAACGCTGGTATTTATCTTAATAAAAACTTTAAAAAAGAGAGCGAGAGAGAGAAAGAGAGAGAGAGAGAAAGGCTGATTATAGCTGCTTATCAAAGGTACTATTGTTTATAGCTGTTATAAAGAAAACGATAACGGGAATTTCTTTCATGGATGTTCCACAACATTCGATTGGTAACCTGACATGTCATCCTTTAATAAATAACAAATGTTATATAATTGCTGTGGTATAAGGGGAATAAAACATTTTGAGACATGCTGTTATTGGAAAATAACCAACTTAGAGCCACCATTATTAGTTCACTTTAATATTCTACATTCAATTAAAATCACAGATAGACTGCAGAGAGATTTTGTATGTGATTTTTCTTCATTTGAACAGATCAGTGAAGCATCACAGCGAGGATTTGCTCGCTGAGTTTTCTGGCAGACTTTTTGTCAGTAAATACAAGTACTCTGTTCCAAACACTGCTATTCATGCCTACTTAGTGTTCTTGCCAAAATGTCTGGTACACGGAGCTTTCTTTCCTCTTCTGCACTCGGCGCTCAACATTTAAGATTCTGTATTAAATCTTGAAAGGTTTCAATCCCAGGAAAGCCATTAGGCCTTAACCTTCACACTGCTCAGCTCTGTGCTTGGATTAGATTCTGTCACACAACTAAACTGGTAGAATTTGGTCAGTAAATACTAAGTGTGTGCCTCACACTGTTCTTTTTGTCAGTAAATACAAGGTCAGTGTGTAAAATCTCCTCTAATGTCTTTCTCTATGCCTCCCAACCCCCAGCAGGTCATTCTTAAGGCTTTGCTTCATTGTGTGTGTCCTGACAGCAAAGCTGAGACGCCTGGGAATGTCAGCCTTTAAAATAAAGCCGTCAGTATAAATCACCCAGACACAAAACTGCAATGTAACAAAAGCAGGAGATAAATTCCCAAAGAATGCAACATTTTAGCACAGAGTCCTGCGAATAGTTCAGCCTAAAACATTACTGGAAAGAACTGAAACTATTAGAAATCAACCAGACAATTTCTTCTTTTCACAAAGGAAACATTACCACAAGTACGTTCTTCCCTGATTCCCAACCCAGGCTTGAGGTTTTTAGCTGAAAAGTAGAGGGAGTGGCATATGCCTAGCATGTGGGGCTGGGAAAACTGTAGAGGAGTGTTGTGACTGGCTGAGCTGTCTGTTAGGCAGAGTATATGATACAGTTGCATGCTTCTCTGCACCGCCCCTTATTGTAAAGTCTGAGTCTCAGATAGTGTGTGTGTGTGTGTGTGTGTGTGTGTGTGTGTGTGTGTGTGTGTGTGAGAGAGAGAGAGAGAGAGAGAGTGAGAGAGCGAGAGAAAGCGAGAGAGAGAGAGAGGGAGAGAAAGACAGATGCACAGCTACATGGTGAATGTTTTATAGTGAGAGAAGCAGACTTTAATTCATCTGTCAGACATGTTTAAGCTCTGAATTTACCTCCGGGGTGGAATTTTACTTTTCTCTTCATCAAAAATGGAGGTAAGCACTGTATATATAAACTAAATAATTTGTCTCTCTCAGATAAGATATGAATTGCATTGTAATATGTATATTACACGCCATTGTTATTATTATTATTATTATTATTATTATTATTATTATTATTATTATTATTATATAAGTCTTTATTCATATAAAGCTTAAAGGTTTATGTACCAGTTAATATGATTTAGTTGTAAATAAAGGCAAAAGTTTATGCCCAAGCCAATGATTTATTTCTATATACAGCCGGTGTATACTGCAGATATAATTACCTGTCTAACTTGTTCTATTATAAATTATAGTTGTGTCTTATGGAATAGATGAAAGAAGGAACAGCTCTTTCTAAAAATATTCTAAGTGTTAATAATTATTCCTTTTTATTTCAATAATAATAATGGTTTGCTTGTTAATATATCATGGAGAGCAGCAGCCCAGTCACTGTTTAGCTGTAATATGCTAGTGACTGGAAGGTGATGTGTTCAGATCCCTGAACCACCAGTGAGCAATTGCAGGACCTTTTCCCCTCACATACTCACCGATATTCTTGCATTGTATTCAAAAGCTTTGCCAAACGAATCACTATAGACGTATGTGAATTCGCTTGGCAAATTAACTCAATTCTCATTGTAAAGGACTGGAGAAATGTTGCTACTTTTTCACCTCATGACTTTATGAACGTCATATTTTGTCCCTGGACCTCCAGCTGTCAGTATATCGCTGTTCTGGAAGTGCTGTGAGTCCATGCCCCCCACTGACCTCCTTTCAACCTCCCCCCAGCCTTGTTTAGGTCCCGTACTAGTGCAGTGTAATATGATCATGTGGCTGAGACGGAGAGAGTGCTGAGACTGGGATTTTACGAGTGTTGTTAACTAGATGCTTTCCGTTAGAATATGTGAAATGAACTTGCAGACGAGTGGAAATCAGCATTCTGGGCCAAATGGAATGCTGAGGCTGCTGTAACAGACTGATACAGATGTGATATACAGTACTGTGTAAAAGTCTCAGACACTCTAACTTTTGTGTTAACTGCAAAAACTGGCATCTTAGCAAGTGGAATTATCTTGGCCAGTGGTAGCTCAGTGGGCTACTGATTGGAAGGTTGTGAGTTCAAATCCCAGCACTGCCAAGCTGCCACTGTTGGGGCCTTAACCCTCAACTGCTCCCTGGGTGCTGCAGCAAAAATGGCTGCCCACTGCTCCGGGTGTGTTCACGGTTTGTAGTGTGTGTTCACCACTCACACCTCCTAATGTGTGTGCACTAACTTGGATGGGTTAAATGCAGAGGACAAATTTCGAGTATGGGTTACCATACATTGGCCTTCACATGTCACTTTCACGATTATTTTCAGTATTATTAAGCCTATTTCAAGCCATGTGTACTCATGTCAAGCTTGAAATAGTCTTGTTCTATTGGCAGATAATTTAACAAATTTTAAACATTTATTTCTAAAAAGCAGTAAAAAATGATCTGCCAATAGAATAAGAAAACTACAAGCTTGAAATGGGAAATAGGTTTAATGATCTTATATTTGGTTTATTGTAATCTTGTAGATACACTGGACTATATTTTCCCTTTGCTAAGATGACTTTTTTTTTTTGCAGTGTTAGATGTTTGTTTTATGTCTTTAGCAGAAAAGAGCTAATTTTAGGTTTCTAAGCATTCAGCATTTTCCCACTTTTTAGATAAAAACATAATGAAGGCTTGTATTGTCTTGTATAGGAGCAGGAAACAGAAGCAAGTGCAACAGCTTAAGTGTTCTGGAGAACTGTGACAGCTCCTAAAACTTACCAGCCAGTTAAACTGCACAAGGTAGTTTTAATTGCAGAGTGCGGTCACACCAAATATCCAGACATCTTTGCTTTGCAAAATTTCTTTACACATGCCTTTACAAGACTTTTGCACAGTACTGTATAAAACAATTTCTATTTTGAGAAAGAGAAGTGCTCCTTCTGACTATGTCATCGGTTGCAAAATGTGGCATATATTAAGAGATATATTAAGAGATATATTAAGAGAGGATATATTAAGAGAGATTAAATTTGATATATCGTGGATATATTAAGAGAGATTAAATTTGCCATGAATTGGGATATATTAAGAGAGATTATATCGTGGATATAATTCATTTATAATTCATGCCATGAATTGGGCCCTTTGAACTTTAAAGGTTAATGTTACTACAAAATGTCAAGAAAGATCACAAATCATCTCATTCGGTCCTCATGAGCTAAATTACTGAGCACTTTTGCAACTACTTTCATTTCCCATCTTGTTCCCACCATGCTTTCCAATGATTCATCCTTCAGTTGCAACTATATCACAAGAAAAGCACAACAAGAACGCAATGCATACTTTGGAATCTTAAGCAACCAGTGAGATGATTTGTGTCTAAACTGATTCCTGTATGGACGTCTGGGTCTCCAGATGTTTGTCTCAGTCTCTGTCTGTGTATCCATCGCATTGGCGTGTTAACTGTAGCTGGAGCAGGAAGCTGTGTGGAATCCGGCAAGTGTCCTAGTGAACAGCTGGTATTGATGTCAGAGTCAGGAGTCAGGGTGAACTGCTCAATCAGATCAGTTTTTCTTCTTCACCTGGTTCATGATCTTGAGTTGAGACATACAGTATTAGCAGCTTTATCGTTGTTTGTTAACTGGTTGTGCTGTATTTGCTGTGTTGACCCTGAAAATTTAGATATGTTTGCTGTTCAAATTTTGAGACCTAAAAAATCAGATTACTTATGATATTTGATCTAAATGGGACAGTGCAACAAGCTTCACACCGTCACACGATGGAAAATCTGATTACACTCCTATTATAATATGTGGTGACATGAAGCAAGCAAACATCCATTGATGTTTTGACACAATTAGCATTGTGAATATCACTGACTATATCAACATCGGTTAGCTTCTGGTTAGCCAGGAAATGATCAAGATGTACAGTTACTATTTGTGTATTGCATATATTACATCGGTGAACCATCATTTTTAACTTCTAATCTACTGAATATGCTCATAACATCAATTGCCTGGGATTTCTTGCAGTCCATCTAATCCATCCATTTTCTTTACCCGCTTATCCTACAGTACCAGTACATTTCTTTCTAGTCTGCCCAACACTAAACATCACATAGCAACTTGAAATCATACTATTTTTTTTTTTTTTTAATTCTTCTTATCAGTTCTCACACTGTAAAACTTGTGAAAATGTTCATCCTACATGTAACAGATTTCAAACCATTTGTGGCTTTTCAGTTTCATTAATCCTGCTTTCATATTTTAAATTGTTTTTATTTTGATTTCATATTTTCATATTTACCTTTTTTTTGTCAAATATTTCTGATTTCTCACTTTTGATTTGGCCAATCTGGTCAGAATGAGCTGCAGATTTTAAGCATTAATAACAAAAACAGCTTGAGAATGTGGTCTGTGATGAACATTGCTCTTTTGTTATATAATATTATTAATTACGTATGACAGACATACACTAATGGCTGCTGGTTAACTAGATAACATTGATTATACGAAAACATGGCTAACTTGCTAGGTAGATAAAGTTCCTATAGAATAGAATAGAATAGAATAGACGTTTATTTGCTAATGCTTCACTCCAGGGCAGAAAAAATAATTAATATGATGTTAAAATGTGATCTTTTATAACATATGCCTTGCTTCACTAGTATTGGATTACATAAAATCTTACAGACTATAAAACATGATCTCTTCCTACTTTTTCCAGCATTATGCATTGTTTAATCTACAATAATAATCATCGGTTGTCAGTTCTGAATAAACTTTTTTAGTTTTACTTTTCACTACAAAAACTAACCTTGTTACAGTGTCTATTGGAGACTAACATACAATGCAGCAAAATACACCAGGGCATTCTATTTGTGAAACCACAGACAGCAAAACTTCCAAACCCTCCATTCAAAAGCCTAAGAAATTTTCTATATTTTCTATATATGGGTCAAAGAAAAAGTCGATATTTGTGGCTCAGATTGTAGTTCACACAGTGTCACTTCACTGTGGAGAGCATGGTTACAGGAAGAGGTTAGAACTGTGGCAAGCCTAAAGGCAGAGCAAAAGCAGAAGGCATGAGGGTCCAGGAAGTCAGCTTTAAGCTAAACCACAAGAACTAATAAGCATATGCAGAAGGCCCACTCACTCAAGGCATCGCTTCGTCTAGAATAACTTGCATGCATTTATGCATTTAAAGAAGAGATTCTATCCCACCAGCAAAAGAATGCATCTACCACCTTTGTACCCCTTTTGGTTGGTACGATCAAGCAAACTGTTGGTCTGCACTGGAAGTCTAATATCTTTTGCATATCTCTTTTCTGTGCTCTATGTAGCATGTGGTCATGAAAATGGAAAATGTGTCATAAAGCATGTGTTTGTTATGGCTCAGCAGGTGTTCTTCAGCACAGTCCAGTCTGCAAACGGAGCCTGCAGCTGAGCGATGTTCAGCATTCACTATCCAAATCTAAACAGCTTTCGATCATTCAGAGGAATAGCGTCCTCCCGCTGAATAAATTAAAACTTCGCGGGACGGAGCCCAGAAAGCAGACTCTGAGAAACATGGCGTTTATGTATGATATTTGTCATAGTTCAGAGACAGGAAATACCAGGGCAGCTAATAAGGCAAGTAACACAGACACACTGGGGCCTGAAGGGACCATAAGTCCCAGCAACCTCCCTCCTTAGCCCAATTTACGTTCCTAAGATGGCTGACCTGGATGACGTGGGGGCACAGTATGACCATTGGTAACATAACTCTTAAAACTATTCTCATAAAAGTGAGGATCCTGTTTATGTCTTTGTCATTCTTTGCATTGCATCCTTATTGCCATACACCTAGAGTCCTTTGCTGGGGTTGCCATAACTATGTGTTTATTTTGTGGAGAGGTGCTTAGCTTGCATGAGACATTTCTCACTCCCAAGGTCATAGGTTAAAATGAATTGAGAGGCATAATTCCCACAGGAATCACCCCTTTGGAGCCAGTTACTAGTCTTTGATTGTAGTCATAAAGAATGCAGTATGTGCTAGTACAAATTCACACAGCACACAAACTGACACATGTACAGTACACAGTGTGTCAGTGTACAGTCGGTTTTTATGCCAAATTGAGCTAGTTATGGAACGAGGTTGTGGGTGGAAAAAGCAAGTCCATAAGTGGTGGGTGTTTTGGGGGGCTGAAAAAACAACAACAACAACCTCAACAACAACAACAACAACAACAACAAAAACACCCACAGACAGTCTCTACAATGTTCAGAACCATTTCTATTATAAGACATATTGCAAAGATTGGGAGAGGGAAAATGGGATTATGGCGTGAATAATGGCTGTTCCAGCCCTGCAATGGATTGGCATCTCATCCAGGCTGAACTTCCGCCTCACCCAGTGTTTCCAGGACAGGCTCTGCATCCACCTCGACCCTGAAAATGATAAAACGGTTACGGAACGTGAGTGAGAGTAATAGCTGTACCACGAGATGATAAAAATGGCAGATACTGCAAACAAATGCACACACACACACCACAGTTTCCCATGCAAAGACTGAGAAAAAGAAGAAAGTTGCATCTCCCTTTTTTCAGGCCCAAAAGTTTTGGGCTAGTTTCAGGTCTTTTTTTTTTTTTTTTTAATATGCACTTGGGCTGGAAATTTAGCTGAGACCTGGCAACATACACACACAGTGTTTTCATAGTAATTCCTAACTGAGGAAAAAAAGAACAGCTTACTGATAAATGGTGTATTTTGGAAATGCAGCTTTCTACAGGAAGCCTCTGAAGCACAACTGCATGCAAGACATAATTAGATTAGAAGAAAGATATGCAAAGACAGTAGTATAGTGTCAAAGCATGATATCATAGTTTTCATGTTACCCACGGTGTAACATACCTATTTGGCCATATGACTCAGAGAGAGAGAGAGAGAGAGAGAAAGAGAAAGAGACAGAGAGACAGACAGCTGCTGAAAGAAAGTTCAGGCCAGTTGTCTCAGCCTCATCCCCACAAACACACATGTGGAGAAATCCCCACACCTCACAGCTGAATGTGACCACGTCGCACATGGCACACACACAGCACACACACACACACACACACACGCACACACACTCGAAGGTACCTCCACATACCATCTAAGCATTGCTTCATAAAAAGAGTACACTGAAATCTAAATCTACAGCACAAACAGAGATCATATGTTTTTCTTGTCTTTTACAATTACAGTACTGACACTTTTTGTGTAACAGTGGTTTTTCGGCAGGATACGTGTTGTCCACCACCTGGGACATGAGTCACAGTGTAGCAGTGTGGCTGTTGTGATTGGTACGCTAAAAGCAGTGCAGAACAACAGGTGCTTCTCATGTCAGCCTCAGAACTCAATAGAGCCTTTGTTGTCAAAGATTCATCAACAAAAAGAGGCCAGCTCCATTTAAGGCTGCTGGTAGGACTTATCAGCGGGAGGCTGACGACTGAGGAAGGAAGGCAGCCGCGTGTGGGGAGTGACGATAGGGTGAGCCGTGGGATCTGAACAAGTTGCAGATCAGCAATGTCCGCCCTCAGAGTAATTGGTCACTTCAAATTCGAACGTCAGAGGCACATGCTTATATTGGGTACATGAATATAGCATTTTAACGGAAGTGTACAAGTTGAGGGGAATTCACAGCACAATGAGAAGGGCATGACACAAGACAGAGTGGGTAGAGAACTCCGTCAGTGAGAGCTATATATATATATATATATACAGTTGCAATCAAAATGATTCAACCCCCATTGCAAATCAGGTTCATTGTCAAAATTTAAAGACTTTCAGCTGTTTGCAATGAACAATTGAAATAGTTCAATTCAACCCCCTCATGGCAAGCATCTTTAGTACTTAGTAGAGCACCCTTTAGCTGTTGCGACCTGCTGCAAACGAGATGCATAGCCAGACACCAGCTTCTGGCAGCGTTCCTGAGGAATTCCTCATGAGCAATGGTCTACAGTTCAGTAATATTCTTGGGTTTGCGTGCTGCAACCGCCTTCTTCAAATCCCAAGTCTGGTGACTGTAATGGCCCTGTAGAATCTTGCAGGACTTCTTCTGCAACCAAGCCTTGGTGGAATTTGAGGTATGCTTGGGATCATTGTTCTGTTGGAAGGTCCAATGACACCCAAGTTTCAGCTTCCTCACAGACAGCATGACGTTTTCTCCTAGGATTTCCTGATACTTCACTGAATCCATCTTGCCTTCCACACGCTGCAGGTTTCCAGTGCCAGAGGATGCAAAGCAGCCCCAGAGCATCACCGAGCCACCACCATGCTTGACTGTGGACAGAGTGTTCTTTCTTCATTCTGCTTCCTTCAGACATACCGCTGATCCATTGTGCCGAAAAGTTCCAGTTTTGTTTCATCGCTCCACAGAACAGAATTCCAAAACTTCTGTGGCTTATTTACATGATTTTCTTGTGCTTTTGAGTCAGTAGTGGTGTATGTTTTGGAGTCCTGGCATGGAAACCTTCTGCGTTTAGTATGTGCCATACTGTGCTCACTGAAACCTCAGTGCCTGTTGCCACCAAGTCAGGTATTTCATGTGTTCCAGCTCAAGCACACCTGGTGCAACTAATGAAGCCCTTGATTAGTTGCATCAAGTGTGCTTGAGACAACACCTATTTTGCACATTTGTGCTGTTGGGGGGGATTCTATTCAGGGGGTTGAATAATTTTGAGACTAGAGAAATCATTATAAGTTGTATTTTCAGTTGAATTTGGGGAAACCA
This sequence comes from Cranoglanis bouderius, assembly GCA_023630585.1. Classification (NCBI taxonomy): domain Eukaryota; kingdom Metazoa; phylum Chordata; class Actinopteri; order Siluriformes; family Cranoglanididae; genus Cranoglanis; species Cranoglanis bouderius. The sequence goes on from CM042572.1 coordinate 11,331,214, forward strand.
CTTGAAGCATTAATTGTGTTGAACTGTTTCAATTACTTTTGTTTGATTTGTTCATTGCAAACAGCTGCAAGTCTTTAAATGTTGACAATAAACCTGATTTGCAATGGAGATTGAATAATTTTGATTGAAACTGTAGCTGTGATGCGTGGCAAAAGGTTGTTGAGCTTCACAAAATGGGAAGTGGCTATAAGAAAATAGCACAAGCATTGAAAATGCCCATTTCCACCATCAGGGCAATAATTAACAAGTTCCAGTCAACTGAAAATGTTATGAATCAACCTGGAATTGGACGTGTGTCTATATTGTCTCAACACACTGTGAAGAGGAAGGTTCAAGTGGCCAAAAAATCTCCAAGGATCACAGCTGGAGAATTGCAGAAGTTAGTTGCGTCTTGGGGTCAGAAAGTCTACAGACTACAATCCGAAGTCACCTACATCACCACAAGTTGTTTAGAAGCCTTTCAAGAAAAAAACCTCTACTCTTATCCAAAAACAAACTCAAGCATCTTCAGTTTGCCAGACACTACTGGAACTTCAAATGGGATCGTGTACTATGGTCAGATGAAAACAAAATTGTAGCTTTTTGCCAATAAACACCAGAGGTGGTTTTGGCGCACACAGAGAGGTAGCCTTATGGAAAAGTACCTCATGCCCACGGTTAAATATGTTGATGGCTCTTTAATGTTTTGGGGCTGTTTTTCTGCCAGAGGACCTGGACATTTTGTTAGGATACATGGCATCGTGGACTCTATCAAATATCAACAGATATTAAATGAAAACCTGACTGACTCTGCCAGAAAGCTTAAAATGGGCCATGGTTGGATCTTCCAGCAGGACAATGATCCAAAATATACATCGAAATCAACACAAAAATGGTTTTCTGACCACAAAATCAAGGTCCTGCCATGGCCATCCCAGTCCCCTGACTTGAAACCCATAGAAAACCTGTGGTCCACCAGCGTGGACCTCCAAATTTGAAGGATCTGGAGAGATTCTGTATGGAGGAATGGTCTCAGATCCCTTGCCATGTATTCTCCAACCTCATCAGGCATTATAGGAGAAGACTCAGAGCTGTTATCTTGGCAAAGGGAGGTAGCACAAAGTATTGACTAAAAGGGTGCCAGTAATTGTTGCACACCTATATTTAACAAAGTTGTTTTGGGTTTTTTTTTTTTTTTTGATAAACCTGTGTTTTGTTTGCAATAGTTTGATATCCATGAGAGCAGAGTATTTTTGTGAATTTTTTGAACAAAAGATCAAAGGTTAAAAGATCCTGGCCATATGTGCTGGCCATGGAGCAGACAACATAGAGTGTATGAGTGTGTGTGTAACTGTTGCTGCTGAGGAATTTCTGAACAAATGGGACCCAGTTTAAAGGGACATGCGCACAAATGTGTGTGCATGTCCATGTGCGCATGTTTGTGCATATTGGAAGTAGCATATGTTTGTGCTGAATTTAGGATTTGCAGATGGTGGTGTGTATTTCTACAAAACCTTGTACAGAAATTCCTGAATAAACACTAGAACAATACTTCGAATTAATAATAATTATATTAATTATACCGATTGATGTATTGGACAGGTCTGTTTTGCTTTTGTTTTCTATATAATGAAGTTTTGGGGGTTTCTGAGATATAAATGAGCTTTTATTTGGAGAAGTACTGGGGAGACGGCTTCCTTTTATTTCTCCAGCGGAAGCTGTAACAGGAAGCAAAAAGCCAGATGCATGAAGTAGTTTTTGTAACTAGTTACACCTGCCTGTAACTAATGTCATCCTAATGCTGCTAAATGGACTGTGATGGATTACTAATGAATTACTAATTATCTAACTATGTTTATCTTTTTTTGGACAACCAGACTTTCATAGGAACAAGATGACAGACAACAGATAAAAACAGAATGTCAACACATAAAAATAACAGATAGAAGAGTTTCAAAACAGTAGTGATGAATTAAACCATGATTCATTGACAAACTATTAGAGTTAATTTAGCAACAGACATTTCAGAATGGAGTGTATTTTAAATCAGACTTGATTTTACATTTGGTTGTCCCAGGAAGGATTATACACTGGATTACGTGGCTATGACTTCATATGTTATGAGGCTCTGTTTCTGACCACAAACAATCTAAGGAATAAAGTCACTAACATTCCTAGTAGTGCCTAGCTATAGCCGGGCCTATTATCATCATCACACAAAGGTCTCATTTGTTCTAATCATTACTTCGGGAAGGCACTAGCATCCCCGTTAGCCCCTGTGCCTGTGTAATGTCTCTGTGTAGAGTTTTTGTATTGTGAATATAAATGATGTCACTTTTTCTCCCCAGACCATCCTCGCCAAAGCACTCTATGACAACACAGCTGAAAGCCCAGATGAGCTGGCCTTCCACAAGGGTGATGTTGTTATGGTCATAGAGAAAACCGTTGAGGGCAGTGTAGGCTGGTGGAAATGCTCTCTGCATGGCCAGGAAGGCCTGGCGCCGGCCAATCGGCTACGGCTCCTCTCACCATCCGAGACTATTTATCAAACCCCACGTCCAGCATTAGAAGCAAGCCCAACTTACGAGGCCATGGTCTACAAGGTGCCATCCACACACAATGTGCACAGTCCTGTCCTTTCCCCATGGAAATCTGCAACACTGGAGAGAAACCGCTCTCTAAACAAGGTATACATACTTTTTTTTTTTTTTTTTTAAAGAAGAGTGCATGTTGGTGTGGTGGAGATAAAAAGATATGTTCATATCTATGCACACTTCAGCTTTTTAATGAGAAAAGGTAAACAGTCATTAACTTGAAGATTGACAGGATTCATTAGTGCAGTTTAAGTAGTAAAAAATCAAGATTACACCACACGTCTCCTGGACGTGATGTGGATCATTCAAAATTGAAATTTGGTAATGAGATTAGTACAAGGTCTTCTCCCCATGAGTAAGTATTATCAGATTTTACTCCAGAAAGAGCTGGTAGCGATATAACTGCAGGTTAATAGGCAGTAATGTAGTGACCCCTGCTGGCTAAAGCACTAGCAGATGCTCTGACTCGGCCTCTGCCTGAGCATTTTTATGGGCCCATAAAATAATCTAGAGGACAGACTTCAGACATGTTAACTACAACCAGCAGAAGGAAAGAGAGGGATAGAGAGGTGTCAGTTGAGGGTGGGGCTGGCAAGCCCACATGTTGCTGATTTCCCCTCATGCCCCAGGGAACAAGTTTACCTTTACAGTAGTTCTCTTCCAGTTAATGTGCTTTGTGTTTTTAATTAGAGAACTGGGTTAAATCGGCAGACATACCAAGCTTAGTATGTCTGCTCAAAAACAGGTCCTAATGTGGCTCCCTGAGGGATCAAAATACTATGGTACAAAGGTGACATAAGGATTTCATTTTGAGAAAATTACTTAAATCAGCTCTTTTATTTTAGTATTTTTTTTTTAAATTGCGTTGTCTGTATGCTTTTGTTACCATATTCCCTCCCCAACAGAGTTTTTAGACTGATGGTATTCTTAGTCCGTGACCTAGTAAACCAGTATCAGGATGTATTAACCCCATTTCCATAAACGTTGGGATTGTTTCTGAAATGCAGTAAAAAAAAATTTTGAGATTTGTCAAGTCTCTTGAAACTTTAATTAACTGACAAAAGTACAAAGAAAAGATATTCAATGTTTTCACTGACCTACTTAATTGTATTTTGTAAATATAAACAAATTTAGAATTTGATGCCTTCAACACACTCAAAAAAGTTGGGACAGCGGCATGTTTACCACTGTGGTACGTCACCGTTCCTTTTAATTACACTTTTTAATCATTTGGGAACTGAGGATACTAATTGTTGCAGTTTTGCAAGTGGAATTTTTGCCCATTCTTGCTTGATACAAGACTTCAGCTGCTCAACAGTTCTTGGTCACCATTGTCTGATTCTCCTCTTCATGATGCACCATAGGAGACAGATCTGGACTGCTGGCAGGCCAGTCAAGCACATGCACTCTGTGTCTACGAAGCCACGCTGTTGTAGCACATGCAGAATAAGTCCTGGCATTGTCCTGTTGAAATAACCATGGACTTCCTGGGAAAAGACATTGCCTTGATGGCACATATGTCTCTCTAAAATCCCAATATACACCTCCGCGTCAATGGTACCTTCACACATATGCAAGTCACCCATGCCGTGGACACTGATGCACCCCCATACCATCACAGATGCTGGCTTTTGCACCTTTCGCTTATAACAGTCTGGTTGGTCTTTTTCATCTTTGGCACAGAGAACTCGACGTCCGTTTTTCCTGAAAACAAGCTGAAACATGGACCCATCTGACCACAACACACGTTTTCACTGCCTTTCAGTCCATCTGAGATGAGCTCGTGCCCAGAGAACTCGGCAGCGTTTCTGCATAGAGTTGATGTGTGGCTTCCTCCTTGTGTAATAGAGTTTCAGGTTGCATTTCTGGATGCAGCAGCGGACTGTGTTAAGTGACACCGGTTTTCTGAAGTACTCCCGAGCCCATGTGGTTATATTTATCACAGTAGCATGACAGGTCAGTGGTTTCCGGCATTGCCCTTTATGCAATGAGATTTCTCCGGATTCCCTGAATCTTTTCACAATATTATGCACTGTAGATGGTGACAGACCTAAATTCTTTGCAATCTTGCGTTGAGCAATGTTCTTTTTGAACTGACTGACAATTCTCTCACGAAGTTTGGCACAAAGTGGTGAGCCATGACCCATCCTTACTTGCAAAGACTGAGCTTTTGGTGGATGCTCCTTTTATGATACCCTCCCCTGTTACCAATTAACCTGATCCTCCAAAATGGTGTTATAAATTTTCTATAAACTATTCATTCTTATTTTGCCTCTGTCCCAACTTTTTTTGTGTGTGTTGAAGGCATCTAATTCTAAATCTGTTTATATTTACAAAATAAAATTAAGTTGGTCAGTGAAAACATTGAATATCCTTTCTTTGTACTTTTGTCATTTAATTAAAGTTTCAAGAGACTTGACAAATCACAGATTTTTGTTTTTATTGCATTTTAGAAAAAATCCCAACTTTTATGGAAATGGGGTTAGTATTTATTGATAGAGACTTCAAAGCACTTCTGTCAGTCGCAAGGGCATCTGCCAAATGCCATAAATGTAAATGTAAATTTGATTTTATGTTTTAAAGATGCTGATTGCTCGTGACTACTCCAGTCCCAGTGCAGATGTGTATGCTATTCCTAGCCTTGGGAGAAAAGCCTCTTTGTACACAGTAAGACCCTCTTTTTTTTAATGGAACAGTTATGTTAATGTGTATTACTGTGAATATTTTATTCAATATTGACTTATATTGATTTATATTTATTGTATTGACTAATAATAATATGAGCATAATAATATGATACAGCCACTATCACCACGGCCTATGCTACAGAAAACGTCAGCTACTAACTTTCATAAGACATATGAAATTATGGACAACAGCAAATGCACACCGTGTGAGGTAAATGTATGTCCAGAATACAGTAGTCAATTATATTTTGTCTTAAATATCTGCAACAAAATCAATGTTTTCTACAAAGGTAACAGTTTACCGCATATAACATATTATAAGTGTAATACAAAAATGTTTCCATTGTAACAAAGTCTCCTGCTGTTTTACAGATTTATACTGTACCACCCACACCATCCAAGGATCCCAATTATGATATTCCTGTTCCTTCCAAAAGTGAGCGACACCTAAAGTTGGTTTCCAACTACAGCTCTTTGCCTAGCCAACGGAAGTTTGAGCAGATATATGATGTGCCTGTTGCACCTGAAATACCCATCAGTGAATCTGGTTTCTATGGCACAATGCCATCCAAAGGTGCACATTCTGGAAAGGAGCTCTATGATACTCCACCAACATGTGTTCGTCCTGCAGCAGTCCCTGATGGCTTGCTCTATGACATCCCAAAATGTAGTGAGAAAGCACAACAAAGGATAGACTCCACCCCACCAGAGAAAGAATGCATCTATGATGTACCACCTAGCATCAAGCAAAGAGAACCCATTCAGAATGGTCTAACGCTCCCAAATCAGAAAGTTATAAACCCAGGTGATTCTGAAAATGTTTCTAAACCTCTGGAATACAGGTGCAAACCTGGACCAAGGCCTGATCATCCTTGTGGACGCTCATTATGGGGCAGAAATATTATGTTGTCCAGAGAACTACAGGAGAGGGGGGCAATAACCATTAAAAATGAGGTAAAAAATGACAGAGGTGTGCCTGTTTCTGAGAACCAACGGAACTCCACAGTGTCCACCTCCTCCTCCACCTCTAGCTCTCCCAGGAGCTCCTGTGACTCTCTGCTGCTTGGTTCCCCCTCACCAGAGCCACTGCGGGAGGTCACACTGTCCCCGGAGGAAGCAGCCCAAAGGCTTTTGCAACTCCAGGAAACAGTTTGCCAGGCTGTGCCCAAACTCATGAACTTCGTAAGTAGCCACTGGAGAAGCCATGAGCATCTGGGCCAGCACCTCCAGGAGATCCGTGCAGCCTCAAAGGATGTGGCCAACTCAGTCACCTCCTTTCTCAACTTTGCTCTGGATATTAGAGGTAATGCGCAGCGGCTGACTGACTCTAACCTGCAAGCCAGGCTCCAGAAACAGCTCTCTATCGTGGAGGACTCGGGACTGATACTGCAGACATCTGTGGATGCACTTGGTGGCTTGGGCTGGGCTCTGGATGTCCTGGCTCAAGATCTCGGGCAGCAGCAGTCTCCAGACCAACTGGAGCGCTTTGTCATGGTGGCCCGCACTTTGCCAGAAGACATGAAACGGTTGGTGTCCATTATAAATGCCAACAGCAAGCTTCTGTTCAGAAACTCTACAAAAGAGCCAGAAATGCCAAAGAACACCAGTCCACCACAAGTGAGAAAAAGCCTAGGCAAGAATGAACCACCGCTAGATACAGAGGGAGATGATGATTATGTACAACTGCAGGTAAACAGGCCTTTTAAAAAATGTTTCAAGAGTTCACATTGGACCTGAATACCTTTGGTGTCTGTCTATCTAACAAATTAAGCTCCATATGCTTAGACACTGACATTTTTTTTTATTTTGTCTGTTGTCATAATTTTAACAGGCCAAGACAGAATTTGAAAAGCAGCAGCAAAGTGAAGCAAAAAACAACATAAAATTGGACACAAATGGAGAAAACGAGAGAAAACAGGTAATGATTTTATCCATTTATATGTGCCAATTCTGTCTCCTGAAAAGGAACAGACATCAAAGTCAGCGGGATCCCTGGCCATCATTCTTGATTGCTTGCAAAGTTGCTGTAGATGCTAAACTTGGAGGTCAACCCTTTCATCACAACTGCTCATTTCCTTCTTAACTACAACTGCATCCATCCTGTTTGGGTGCACACACACACACACACACACACACACACACACACACACACACACACACACACACACACACACACACACACACACACACACACACACACACACACACACACACACACACACACACACACACCCCAGCATGTGTGGGTATTTGCTCATCTTTGTAGTTTAACAACTTTGTAGTGGAATGTCTCAATGTTTTCTTTATGCTTGTAATTTTCAGGCTTCCAAACCAGAGCCTACATGCCCTGATAGCACAAGCCAACAACCCCACAGGCCAGTTATTTCTGACCACTGCCGTCTGTATTTTGGGGCCATCAAGAAGGCCATTGCTGTGTTTGTTACTAGCCTGGAGGAGCAACAGCCCCCCGAGAAGTTCATATCCCACAGTAAGCTGGTGATCATGGTGGGCCAGAGGCTAATAGACACCCTTTTTTGTGAAGCCCAGAACAGGCAGGACAGTCAGGAACTCCTGTATAAAAGCAACCACTTGTGTGCCCTCCTCAAGCAACTTGCAGTGGCCACCAAAAAAGCAGCGCTGCACTTTCCTGACCAAGTGGCAATCCGGGAAGCCCAGGACTTTGCCAAAGAGCTGGCTCAGAGGGCACACCATTTTCGGGTGACTTTTGACAGCTAAGGGGTCTGTGAAGGAGAGCAGTATGGTGCATTCAGTCAGACACATACCAGCAACTGTGCATTTTTCTCTTTTTTAGTGACACCTGTTTTATTCTGTCAGTTCTTCTATAAGTGTGTCAGAAAAAAAACAATATGAGGCACCAAAAAGAAAAGCCTTTAGTGCAATTATGTTGCACATTCAGCTATGTATAATGCATATTTATTAAAGCAACACTGGAAAAGCAATAAAATACCAGAATAGGTGGAGAAATTTTTAGACTAGCACTAGTCTAAAATTAAGATTATAGCATCTTTCACAAGCAGCATACAAATGTGGGTTTGCCTAAATAAGTGTGTTGACTACAGTAGCTAGCCTATCTTGAGATAGTAAGGTTTATTCTTTTCACTTAAGCAAAACGTGCACTTTTTTGACATCAGATGTTGTAGCCGGAATTTTAGTGAGAATAATAAGCAGTGCCCTCCGAAATTATTGTCATCCTTCTCAAAATGAACAAAAAAAAATTGTATAAGATAAGCATTACACACAATAATTCTACTTTTCCACTCAAACAATAGGAGAAACTATTTATCTTTGTTCGAACAAAAATCACCCTCTGTAGAACTGTTTTCTTTAAATAATAGTATTTCTCTATAGTACAGCACTGTGCAAAAGTTTTAGGCACCCTATTTTTTTAGTACAAACTTTGCTATAGATTTTTTTTTATTTTATGACTTCTACATCATCAAGTCAGTACAAAAACATTTTAGATTCCCAAACATTAGTTTTCTAGCACAAAATTAAATGTTACAGAAAAATGTTTGTATGTCATTAAAGAAAGCAGCATATTATGTAAGAGACACTTTTCAGACAAAAAACACAATGAAGGCTGCTGGGTTTTGCTGCAAAAATAAGAAGTGAAAGTCAAAGTCTCCAGAAGAACTGTGGCTGGTCAATGCTCAATAAAACTTACCAGCTAATTTCCTTATAAAACTGCACAAATTGTACCGGAAGCTACTATTTTTATTTTTTATTTTTTTGTCATTTATTTACTACTGTTTACTGCTCTTTACAGTATTTTTTTTTAAATGAAGAAACATTTAATTTCATTATTTTGAAGGCATCTTTGCTCTACAGCACACACACACACACACACACACACACACACACACACACACACACACATATATATATATATATATATATATATATATATGTAAACACACAGGTGCAGCTCAAAAAATTTGAATATTGTGGAACAGTTAATTTTTTTCTGTAATTTAATTCAAAAAGTGAAACTTTCATATATTCTAGATTCATTACACATATAGTGAAATATTTCAAGCCTTTTTTTGTTTTAATCTTGATGATCATGGCTTACAGCTCATGGAAATACAGCAATGTCGACCTGAGAAGATCTCTAATCAGCTAATTAACTCAAAACACCTTTTTACTCAAAACACCGTTGCTCAGTGGTCCAAAGTCCTCTTTTCAGATGAAGGTAAATTTTGCATTTCATTTGGAAATCAAGGTCCCAGAGTCTGGAGGAAGAGTGGAGAGGCACAGAATCCAAGTTGCTTGAAGTCCAGTGTGAAGTTTCCACAGTCGGTGATGATTTGGGGTGCCATGTCATCTGCTGGTGTTGGTCCACTGTGTTTTCTCAAGTCGAGAGTCAATGCAGCGTCTACCAGGAGATTTTAGAGCACTTCATGCTTCCATCTGCTGACAAGCTTTATGGAGATGTTGATTTCCTTTTCCAGCAGGACTTGGCACCTGCCCACAGAGCCAGAACTACTAGTAACTGGTTTGCTGACCATGGTATTACTGTGCTTGATTGGCCAGCCAATTCCCTGTCCTGAATTTTGTCAAGAGGAAGATGAGAGACACCAGACCCAACAATACAGACGAGCTGAAGGCCGCTATCAAAGCAACCTGGGCTTCCATAACACCTCAGCACTGCCGCAGGCTGATTGCCTCCATGTCGCGCCGCATTGATGCAGTAATTTATGCAAAAGGAGCCCCGACCAAGTATTGCGTGCATAAATTAACATACTTTTCAGAAGGTCGACATTTCTGTATTATAAATTCTTTATTCGAATATTTTGAGATACTGGATTTTTTATTTCCATGCGTTGTAAGCCGTAATCATCAAGATTAAAACAAAAAAGGCTTGAAAATATTTCACTTTATGTAATGAATCTAGAATATATGAAAGTTCCACTTTTTAAAATTAAATTACGCATTTTTATTATAATTTTTTGAGATGCACCTGTGTAATATATATATATATATATATATATACTGCTTATTTTCATTAAGAGTACAAATAATTCTGGAAGCTACTGTATGTACATTGTAGAGGAATATACTATACACAAGTATTTTTGTACATTTTATGACATTCTCTCTCTGAGCACTGTGTACATAAATTTCTTTAAATGTTATATATAATATATATATATATATATATATATATATATATATATATATATATATATATATATATATATATATATATATATATATACATATATATATATATATATATATATATATACATATATATATATACACATATATATATATACATATATACATATATACATATATATATATATATATATATATATATATATATATATATATATATATATATATATATATATATATATATATATAATATAAGCTGTGTTTTTACCAACTGCAATAATTTCAGCCAAATTTCTGGCTATCAAATAATGTATTGCTTGACTAAATATAACCTCTTTTGTCAAATAAATATATGGTGTGATCAATAAAAATGCAACACAAAACATAAGATCCCTATGGTTTTGAAAAGTTGTGAAACACTGCCACACTTAGTCACAGTAAATCAATAAGCTATTTCACATAACAGATGGTTACATATAGTCCACAACACACAATAGTAACTGAATTTACACAAATGAACCAGTTCAAAAGTTTACATACCCTTGATTCGTAATACTGTGTGTTGTTAACTGGATGATCGATGACTGTGTTTATGTTTTGTGATAGTTGTTCATGAGTCCCTTGTTTGTCCTGAGCAGTTAAACTGCTCACTGTTCTTCAGAAAAATCCTCCAGGTCCTGCACATCTTTGCTTTTCCAGCAGCTTCTGCATATTTGACCCCTTTCCAACGGTGACTATATGATGTTGAGATCCATCTTTTCACACTGAGGACAACTGACTGAGGACTCACTTAATACACAACTATTACAAAAGGTGCACCCATTCACTGATGCTCAAGAAGGCAACACTACATTAAGTGCCAGGGGGATGTAAACTTTTAAACAGGATGATCAGTGTAAATTGTTATTATTTTGTTCAAGATCTTATTTTTTTCATTTAGTACTGCCCTTCAGAAGCTACATAAGATATTTACATGCTTCCCAGAAGACAAAATAATGCAAACAAAATGCAATTTTTATGATCCTTTTATTATTATTATTATTATTATTATTATTATTATTATTATTATTATTATTATTATTATATAACATTCTGCAAGGCATATGTAAACTTTTGACCTCAACTGTAAGTATCAAGATGAATCAAAAAGTATTTATTAAGGTATTAGTAGTGAAAAAGTAAAATTATATCAGTTAAAATGTTTACATCTTCTTTTCTTAATTTGATAGAAATGTTCTCTTCACTGCTGTCTACAACCTTTTCAGTATCCTCTAAGCCCACGGTTCTCAAAGAGGGGTCCGAGCAGCATAGCCAGGGGTCTCTGTTTTTATTACAACGGTGGAAAGCACAACCCACATTTTCAAATTTATTATCCCTGTAAATGTCAACCTGAATCCAAATACTATTTTAATAAAAATGTGTTCTATGGGTGGAAAGCTTTTTTATAAAAAAAAAAACAAAAAAAAAACAAAAAAAAACTCTATGGCTTTGATTAATAGCCAAAATATTATTGTACACATTTAAGTGATGTTCCTATTATTTGAATAGTTGGATTATTCTCGTGAAATAAAATCTGTTGGGATTGGTTGACTGTTTTACAATTAAAGGGGTCCCTGCCTACAAAGGGTCCGAGAACCTATGATATAAGCGACCCTTGAATCCTCAGTTGTAATATTCAGTGAATTTCACTGATTGATTGATTATAGATATACTGTAGAGGTATATTTTCACACACACACACACACGTGTGTATATATATATATATATATATATATATATATATATATATATATATATATATATATATATATATATATATATATTTTTTTTTATTATTTATTTATTTTTTTTTTTTAACCCATAAACTGGTAAATGGGAAGTGCAGACTTTTTGCACTCAGCTGTAACTTGAACAGAATAAAGTTAGCTAGCTTGTTTTCAGACTTTATCTGTAATTATGTCAGCCTGTGTAACTACTAAACACATTGTCAAACATCAAAACACACATCAGCATGGTCTCAATTTGAATGAATAAGTTTGGGTTTATGGTGCCAACTCACAGCTCCAGGGTTCCTGATTCGATCCTGAGCTCAGGATACTGTCTGTGTGGAGTTTCAGTGCATGTTCTCCCAGTGTCTGCGTGGGATTTCTCTATGTTCTCTGGTTTCCTCCAACCTCCCAAAAACACGCCAATAGGTGGACTGGCTAAGATCAATTGCCCCTAGTTGCACACGAGTATGTGAATGTGTGTATGCATGGTGTATTTCCACATTATGCCCAGTGTTCCAAGGATAGACTCTGGATCCACTGCGAGTGGTTACTGAAAGTGAGTGTAAGTGAGTTTGGGTTTATTTCTTTTTCCCATCTGAGTATATCATCAGTGTGCAGTGGTGTGTGGCCATGTTTTAGGAATACTGGTTCAAGAATATTGGAATACTGGTTCTGTATTGGTTCAGCAGTCAATGCAGAGTTTATGTGGCTTAGTGGCTAGCACGTTTACCTCGCACTGGTGTGGTTGGGGGTTCGAATCCCCATGTCGGTCATCTCTAAATTATACATGGTGTGTGATTGTGATAAGCGGTACAGAAAATGGATAAATGGAAAGAAACATCACGTCCAGTAAACTGCGATTTCCAAATAGAGCTTCAGCGCCATCTGTCGACTCACAAGCAATAACAATTTGTTTATTACATGTTCCAAAAGTTTTCTACGTCTGGTAATTCTGCGTATAAATAAAATGTCGTTGCTAACAAGTTTAATATATATATATATAATTTTTTTAAATAATATGGATAACAGCGTTATTAAGCACACTATACACTTCGTGTCCTGTTAACAGCCCAGGCGCTGCCTAATGTACAACAAGGTAGAATGACGTTTCTACTGATAACATAAAGTTTGTGCAAGAACTACATTAAACAGACTGAGAGATGTACTCTCTTCTGAAAGGAAGAGCCACATGTACCGGAGTCACGGAGAGTTTCAGTACCGCTTTTACAGTTTGCATTTCCCAATTTGACGCATAGTACACTATATTGGGTGTGGACGAAGCTATTATTTTATAGCCTGTAAAGTGTACTGGCATAGAGAATAGGGCGCCGTTTGAGATTCGTCCCTCATGACGTTATGGGTCAGACCCCGCCCCCTCGTGTTACGTCATCGCGCTCTGTCTCTCCGCTCGGCTCACTGCGCTCCAGACCACAGACATGGCTCCATAGGACTGCACATGGCGGCCAGCGGCCATGAACCAAACTACCCCCACAACTCACCAAAAATAACAACAAATGCATTTCTTACAAACACGATTTGATTAATTTCGGACTCATCAGTTCCATCTTTGGCAATATTTGTTTTGTTTTTTTTCAGCGTAGGCGAGAGAGTGAGGCAGAGGCTGCTTGAAACTCCTCGCTTTTCCAACTTGCATTTTTACAGCCCTAGTTTTAAATATCCCCCATCATCAGAGAGCAGTCATGGGCGTGCAAGGCTTTCAGGAGTACATCGAGAAGCACTGCCCGAGCTCCGTGGTGCCGGTGGAGCTGCAGAAGCTGGCGCGGGGGAGTTTGGTGGGAGGCGGCAGGCAGAGGCCGCCGCAGGGCCCGCTGCGCTTGCTAGTGGACGCGGAGAACTGCGTGCACCGGCTCTACGGCGGCTTCTACACCGACTGGGTCGGCGGCGGCCAGTGGAACCACATGCTCGGCTACCTGGCTGCGCTGGCCAAGGCCTGCTTCAGCGGCAACATCCAGCTGCAGGTGTGCTTCAACGGCGCGCTGGAGAAGGGCCGCCTGCACGAGTGGGTCAAGCGGCAGGTGAATGAGCGGCAGACGGCGCAGCAGATTGTCAGCCACGTCCAGAACAAGGGCACCCCGCCACCCAAAGTCTGGTTCCTGCCGCCCGTGTGTATGGCACACTGCATCCGCCTGGCGCTCCTCAGGTTCCGGATTGAAGTAAGTAAGCTACCGTTAGCGGCACTTAAACGGAGGACAGCTGGCTTACTTGCATGGCACTTACCCTTGTGTACAGTTTTCCCTTGGAGTAGTAGTATTTCGGGGCAACGAGCCTGAATTTGACTTGTTCACGGAGAAACATCGCCTAATGTTCGTTAGTCCAGCTTTCCTAGGTTATCCTCATAAACCCTCAGTTTAGTTAGCAAACTAGCTATAGTCGTGTACTGGTAGAAGCTACTAGTAGCCACTTGTTAACAGGTTTTCACAACATTGTCTTGTAACAAATAACTTGTTAACCCGTGCATGACATTTTTTTCCCTAAGAAAAATCCAATACGAGCAATGCAAAGTCAGTTACAGACCTCGCTAACTATTTGTTTGTTTGTTTGTTTGTTTGTTTGAAATATTACTCCGAACTAAACCGCCTCTTCTACATTGCAAATATTTGACAGATTGGCTAGTAGCTATTCATCTGTTCATTTGAGCTATATTTTCCCTCTTTGACTGTGTTCAAGCTCACTAATAAACGTTTAAAAGTAATATCTTCATCATTATGTTAAATGAATGTTAGTTAAATGTAGTTCGAGAGTGGTTCACCCCCAAATCTTAGCAACTGTCAAAAGTCTAAGCTGTCAGTTAGCTGAAACCGATAAACTGGCTAGTTAACCTGGCCTCAGAACATGCTAGCATTCCGGGCCTTGTTAAAATCCATAGCCTGCTAAAGTTACATATATAAGTGTATAAATGCTTTCACGTTCTCCTTGACATTCAGATTAAACGACAGTTTATTTAATAACAATTTAATATTTATTGACATTCTTTCCGTTCTCTTTTTCCAAATAAATAAATAAATACAGGCTCGGGAATTTGTTCCCATTTGTAAATTACCTTACAGAATTTGTCTCTAAACGGCAAAATATTTAGTTTAACTTAAAACCATTTCACAGTTGGCGTGTCATTATTTCCGTGTACTTTCAAACTGAGATTAGTTGCTCCACCGAAAGACCAAATTAATCAGACTAAATTGTGGGGATATCATCTTGGTATTAGGCTGTCTGGGTTGCCCCGCCTCTGTCGTGCTCTGATAGGCTACTCACTGGAGTTTTACGTCAGAACTATAGGAAATCCTGCACTCTGATAGGCCAAAGAGATGTACATCACATGAGCTGAGTTTCAGAGCCACACAGCAAACAGGCCCTGATGGAGCTGGTGAGCCTTTCCCTGAAATGGTTGAGGAGACATAGATTTCATCAGTGAACTGTTTTAAAAATAAACAAGCACTGTTCTCTTTCTTCCCACGACACATAGAATCAAGTGAGATTGTTATTCAGTAATGATCAGTATTGACCTGTGCTTGGTTATTAAAGGAACCTTCAATCTTGAAACATATTAAAAGTGTTTATTAGGCTTGTGAGATATTCATTTTCTCTGCTCTTGATGAACCATTAAAAAAAAGAAGAGTGATAAAAGATTTAACTGTCCGATATCTTAAAAAGACAGCAAAACAGAGCATTTCCACTCTTTCAGGTTTAAGGGGGGGTGTAGTATAATCAGCTGTACAGTCTGAAACTGCTTGCCATCACTAGTAATTGTGAAATTGCAGCTGGGTGGTGGATCTGCATTATTTTTTACATTAACATTACAGCACATGTTACGTTATCAATAAGATTTCTTAAGCGTTAGATTTGACACTTTGTCGTAGGCCTGTGTAATCTTTTTAGGTCAGAATTTTCCTTTCAGCCAAAAACCGATTTCCCCTAATAAATATACTTAAATAGTGTTAGAAGGCATAGAAATCTAATGTTGTATTCAAAGATCCAGAGTGCAGTGTAGCTATACAAAACAGTTGCTCTGAGTTACAGCAGAGACTTGGCTCTAGTTGGCGATCTGTGAGATCATGAGCATGAAGGTGATGATGGCAGTATTAGCATGAAAGTTGAAGCTTTGGAAGCTGATCTGTTTGAGCAGAGTGTACAGAGGAAGAGGTGAGAGCTGGACAAACTAAAGGCCGGCTCAATCTATCTCTTTAGTTCGAGATGAAGCAAGGGCTAAATCCTACTAGCATTTCTATCAGTGTGTAGTTGAAGGGCATTGTGAGTATTGTAGGAAACCGATAACCAAAGCAAAACTAGACCAATATGTCAACGAATAAAGTTTAAGCTAATAAGTCAACGTGGAATTTAATTACAAAATAAATCTTGGATGCCACTGAAGATAGCATTAATTAACAATTAATATGCAAGTCGTTCATGGTGAAGCGCTCACTGTCGAATTATTGCATTTGTTCACATATTCGTGTTGGTTGATGGAATCCTCTGGACATATTTGCTGTTAATTTCTGAATGTAATGCTAGTAATGATTTTGGGATTGTAAAAGCATCAAGTCCACATTTTAGGTTAGAATATTTCTAGTAATGTTTTTGTTTCTTTCCCCAGGTTGTACAGAGCGTTGAGGATCATCACCAGGAAGTAATTGCCTTATATAGAGAGAACGGGTTCCATGGCTTGGTAGCCTATGATTCTGATTATGCTCTGTGCAACATCCCGTACTACTTCAGTGCCCACGCTCTAAAACTCAGCCGCAACGGCAAGAGCCTCACCACCAGCCAGTACCTGATGCACGAAGTTGCCAAGCAGCTGGATCTCAATCCAAATCGCTTTGTCATTTTTGCTTCACTCCTAGGTAAGCTGTATGTTCATGAAATGTTGTCAGTGACAAAGCGACCATTTCTTTTCTGTGTACATGAGTGACACAGAGCCACGATTTCAGTGATAGCGGTAAACAACAAAGTGACAGTGTGATAAGTGATATTTGGCCTTCGATTTTCTCAATTTATTTGCAAATGAGGTATGACGCAGCAAAGTTACAAATCCAAACGATTGGCTCAAATGATTTTGTTTTTTGTTTTTTCAGTTCCATACTCAAACCCAACTTTAGTTCCTACCTGCAGTTAGTTTTTGATGCATTTACTGTTTTGATGCACAAATATGGAAGAAAGACCTAAAATTGTGATGCAAGTGTATGTAGCTAGTACACTTATCATGCTTTGCTGATCCACTGAACAGTGTAAGTGACAACAGTGGTGACTAAATGAGCACAAGAAAACTACAAGTGACATGAGCGATTTGTTGCTTGCTAGAGTGAACATAGTGTTAGACATCTTCCCCTTGTTTAAAAAGTGCTCATGTGTTGCTTCTTTGCAGGGAATCACATTTTGCCTGATGAGGATCTTGCTGCCTTTCACTGGAGTTTACTCGGCCCAGAGCACCCTTTAGCATCCCTGAAGGTACAGTAATCATCCGCTCAAAAACAAGGGTATGTCTGTTCATAGTCTTGTTTTTGTTTTGTGTTTTATTCTTTGAATAAAACGATTTTTGCATGCACGATCCCTGCATGCACTCAAAGACCAAGCGAGTCTTCGTAAGAGTTTAAAAGTGAAGAAAATAAGCCTCGCACTTGCGTTAGATTCCTGCTGCAGTAAGCCGTGGTGCTCCGGTTCCCTGGCAACCAGATTGAAATGAGGTCTGGCAAGTAATTTAGGACTGTGTGAAATCACTTTAACCTTATGTGCTTGTTTAGCCCTAAACCCCCAGTGTCTCTTTTAGTCTTAAAAACAATGTCTTTAAGTGCCTTGCATAACTATTTACCCCCATGAACTTTTCCACATTTTGTATTGCTATAACCAGGAACTGAAGTTGATTGACATTAAGCAACATGAATCTACACAAAATAGCCCAGAATATTGAAATGGTCTCTTGGTTGCTTCTCTGACTAATGCCCTCCTTGCCCAGTCCCCGACTTTTGGTGGACAGTCTCCTCTAAGCAGATTCATGGTTATGCCATATTCTTTGGGATGTTTACTTATGACCAAACCCTGACTGATACTTTTTTCTGAACTTTGTTTTGATTGCTTCTTGGTTTTCCCAGTTGTAACTGAGGGTTCTTCCAGGAACTGGTGTATTTATATTGAAATCGTGTGATGCACATTATGTCACTTCTAAAGTCAACTGACTGCATTATTTAGGGGTTTATTATTTACTAATTTAGGGGTTTCACAATAACAGGGTAACATAAGCAGTCACAACTTCTACTTAGTTTTTATTTAAATGGTTTTTTTAATTTATAAATAATTTAGCAAACTATTTAGATTTTTTTTTTTTTTTTTTACAAATTATCAATCAAGGGTTTGGCAGATGAGATATAAGGTCATTTCAGTTCCTGGTTATAATTCTCCATATAGGTCAGGGGAGGTGAATATGTATGCAAGCCATTGTGTAAGGGATTTGGCATATGTGAAGTAGTTAAACCTTTGGTCATGTTTTTCTGTGGTTTTCTTCAGTGTTCTCTCTCCTGGCTGATGCTTTTACTGGTTCAGTGAGAATGAGGACTAGTGATGAATGATTAAATACTTGAATGTTTTGCCCTATTGCTGTCATGCCAAGACAAAGATCTGGAGGTCTGACAGGTAGTTGGTTTTGCTTTAGGTCCGTGCCCATCAGCTGGTACTTCCTCCCTGTGATGTCGTGATCAGGGCTGTGGCAGAGTATGTGCGCAACTTGCAGGATGTCAATGACCTGGAAGCCATCGCTAAAGACATATTCAAGCACTCCCACGTAAGCTCACCTGTTTATCTAGTATCTCAATTTGGGGATTTTAAACATTTTGATCCAACTTTTTTGCTTGCTGCTTCCAGTCCAGGACTGATGACAAACTTATACGCTTCAAGAAGGCAGTGGAGTATTACTCAGCTGCCAGTAAGCCCCCCCAGTCCTCCTCTTATATAGGTAAGCTCTTGTTTACTCTCATTTCCAACTATTTCTTTCTGCACAGTGCTTGTTCTAGACTTGTTCCTGCAGATTTTTTTTGTGGCTTGCTCGAGTCCAGGTTGGACAGACAGGCTCTGTCTTTCTAAGCAGTCTCCCAGCTTCAGACCTCTCAGTAATGCTTGAAATTTTCCCACTAGCCCCCAGACCTTGTGTGCACTTTGGAATGGCCGCTATGCCCCATGCATACAAATAGGCCTCTTCAGAATGGCTTCTTGCATCAAAGTTGCTAGTGTGGGGGGAAAAATGCAGTGGAGAAGAACACAAAGAATTTTAGCTTCTTTTAGTTTCTTCATAAAGGGACATTAGAGAATTTTAGAGCTGCAACAACTAATCGATAAAATCGATGATAATGATTATGAAAATCGTAGTCAACGAATCCCATTATCGGGGTACATTTACTCATTACGTTACTTCTGTTCCGAAAACACGCATTGGAGAGTAAATACTAAATTTGTGTCCCAAATGACATACTATACACTTACACTATGCATTCTACCATCTTGTGTATGAATTTTAGAAAGGTAGAATCATCTTAAATGGAACACTAGCGTTTTTTTACTAACCGTAAGTATAAGCCATTTCCCAGTCGATGGTGCATGACGTCATACACACGTAATGCGATGCCGCTAGCTTTAGCAGAATACCCAGAGTCAACGAAAATGAATTTCTTCAGTTTACTGTTTGTCAGCGTTACCTTTTATGCCCAACATGAAAAAAGTGTGTGACCCAAGTCCTCTAAGGCAGGGGACCGTGTTATATTAAATCCAGTGAAGAAGACTGTAAACTGCAAACTTTACAAAGCGGAGCTGTGTAGCACGGAAGCACGACAGTGATGCACGAGCACAAACTTATGTTTATATCCAAAATGCTCCACTGTGCAAGGGGTTGGGGAAACCGGTGCAAGTTGCTTAAAAGGTTTAGTTTAATTCAAGTTTATTGTCATTATATGCTGTATTTGCGCGATGCAGTGTAAATTCTGTCTTTTATTATAACGCAAGTGATCCATTTGTGACGAGGCCACGTTGTTCCTCACTTGCAGTGTAGATGCGGTGATAAACAGTCAGAGCACAAGCAAGATCTGTAATGTCTAATTAAAACGGTACGATCAAAGTAAACATAAGTAAAACATTATGCCTGAAGGCAGTGATTGAAAGAAATATATATATTGTTTATTATGTAAGATTTTATAATTCTGGAGGGAAAATGTAATACTTGTGGAAGAATTTCATAACATGGGCTGTTTTGCACTGTCCTGCACCACACAAATTAATCTCATGGCTTTTGGTGCCGAGTAATAAACATTGAGGTTGCATCCAAAAGTGTTATGAGAATAAATAACTTTATCTGTGACTCACACAGTTACAGTGTACCAGCTGCAAGGGCAAAACTTCTCAAAAAGCATTTGTCTTTGATACTGTCACCTGCTTTGTTCTTACAGTGACTGCTTGCTCAAACAGTAGTTGACGCATAACCACAAATTATTTTTTCTAAAAAAGTAGATCTGTCTCTGAAAGGATGAATTATACAGTTTTAGAACGTGATAATTCAAAATTCATTGTTCCATCAATGATGGCAAGTTGTCCTGGCCCAGATGCAGCAAAACAGTCCCAAACCATGATACTACCACCACCATGTTTCACAGATGGGATAAGGATCTTATGCTGGAATGCAGTGTTTTCCTTTCTCCAAACATAACCCTCATCATTTAAATCAAAATGTTCCTTTGTGACCACGCAGACTATTACACGTCTTGCCCTTGAACTTATCTTTGTTGGTCCCACCTCCTGGGGAGGGTAACAATGGTCTTGAATTTCCTTCATTTGCGTTTGTACAAAATCCATCTGACTGTGGATTGGTGGAGTCCAAATTCTATAGAGATTTTTTTTTAATTTTTTTAATTTTTTTATTTATATATAACCTTTTCCAGACTGATGGCCATCAACAGTTCTTTTTCTGAGGTCCTCAGAAATCTCCTTTGTTCATGCCATGATACACTTCCACAAAAGTGTTGTGAAGTCTAAATCCCTGTTCTTTAAATAAAACAGGTTGCACACTCACCTGATTGTCATCCCATTGATTGAACACACCAGACTCTAATTTCACCTTCAAATTAGCTGCTAATCTAAGAGGTTCACATACATTTGCCACTCACAGATATGTAATATTGGATCATTTAATCAATAAATAAATGACCAAGTATAACATTTTTGTCTCTTTTGTTTAATTGGGCTCTCTTTGTCTACTTTTAGGACTTCTGACTTCTGTGAAAATCTGATGTTGTTTTGGGTCATATTTATGCAGATGAAAACTTTCAAGGAAAACTCTAATTCACAGTGAGAATAAGGTCTTGCATTTGAATACTATAGCCTATTTTTCTTCTGTTCCTGCAGCCAGACCAAAGCGGCTTGGAGTCCCTGAAACTGTGCCACCTTATGCACATCCACCAATCCCCAACATTCCGCAGCCCTCCCTCCCGCAGCAGCCTGTGGTGAGTGCTACGCTCATGTCCCACCTGCAGACATTTGACCATGAGTGATGAGTGCGAGTTCACACGAGAGACAGCAGCCATCGGACAACACAATCAATTTTTCTTTTCCCAAAAGTTGCTCAAAAGGCCAGTGTCAAACATCCATAATAAAGCCGTGATCATAATTTATGATTTTGAAAATGGACACTGGCATTTTGCATAATGACTATGGTCTGCTTGGTAAGTTAGTGTTAGTGGCTTTGGGGGCAGGATACTAGCCAGGCTTGCTTTCCATGATGAGAGTGTTGGGAACACAGTAAATGGTTAGAACTGCAAAAACAATAAGCTATATGCAGTTGTTGAGATATCCCCTACCAAGTACTTGGTCAATAAAGTAGTTTTCTCTTGGAGTGGAGCTTAGGGAGGTATTGCTCTGGGACTCTTTGTAGAATAGCCTGCTTAGCAAACTAGATGTTATAAACTGCTTGCACATTCATGTTTTAATCATAATACTTGATAACTTGACTCACGCATTCTCCTTTAACAGCCTATCCATCATCTGAGACTGTAATACATCCTTTCAAATAAATGTTTCCCATTAGACAGTGCAACTGTATACAATGTTCCCCAAATAAAGCCACAGCAAAAATATATCTCCATCTTAGTTAAAGCACGTCAGGTTCTCTGGGTTGTCCTGTCTCATGCCTGTAGGTGGACTGGCTACGCTAAATTGCCCCTAGGTGTGGATAAGTGGCTGAATGTGTGTGCATTTTGCCCTGTGATGGACTGGAGTGTATTCTCACTGCACACATGAAATATGCATGTTAGGAACTAGCTGAGCTAGCAGATTTGAAGACTGACAAAATCTGCCCTGCAGCCTCTACTTTGAAAGAGGGCACAGACTTAGAAGGACAAACAAGACACAAAGGATATCGTGTTTCATCTGTCATACAAAGATGAAAACGGTCTTCTGCTGTTCCTGCTCAACAGAGAACCCACAAGCATGTAGCAAATCTTCCCCATAATTCAGAAAGGGCAAAGAGATTTAGGTCCATTGCAAATTATATTGTAAAAGAGACTATTTGCCATTGTTGCAAACCCAGGCTTTCGCTTGTTGCACATGTTGTAGCTAAGATACAGCATTTTATTAATTGAGAGGCAGTGAAAATTGTTTTATAATTGTATCATGGCCCCATTAATCCAAATAGCATTGAATCGTAGGGGGCCTAAAGATTTCCAACCCTAACAGAGATGTACAGAGCTGTGCTTGTTACTACTAGGCAATTCAAAACAACCTTTAAATTGCCACAATTAATGACGTTGCTGTTTTTTCTTCTCTTCATTCTCAGATCCAGCAGAACTCCTCTGGGCTGGCAGCTAAATTGCCCTCCGATCAGAATAACTTCAGCAACATTCCGCACGAAGGCAAGCAGCACACGCCGCTGTATGAGAGGGCTTCTCCAAACCATGCCGAGCCAGCCTTCTTCAATGCCTCATCCACTTCCTCGTCGTCTGAGAACGAGGAGAACACGGGCCCCACTGCCAAGTGAGTAGTGAAACGTCTGGGAAACCTGCCACTGCAACTCTTACTGCAAAGAGCTTTCTGCAAATTGCGTTTGCTGTAGACCTAAGTATTAATTATAATGCCAACTGGTAAGGAGCATTAAGAATTTGATAATCTGTAAAGCAGAAGTGTACTAAATCTAGTTTTAGTTTACTTGACCGCATTGTTAAAATCTAACAGTACTGTTTTTGGAGCCGTAAAACAGCATGTTTTTCACAGAAAGAAAAAGCTCTCAGTCTTTAGTAAACAATTCAGTCCTCTTGTTCTGTTGAATGTGTTTTTTGGAACTATATCCATTTATGGCACAATGTGGTCGAACATAACACACAACAAATCAGTGACTGTTTATACTCTTTAAATAGCATGTTTCTGGGGGAGAAGCAAAATCAGAAGGCAAACATACAGTGCCCTCCACTAATATTGGCACCCTTGGTAAATATGAGCAAAGAAGGCTGTGAAAAATTGTCTTTTGTTTAACCTTTTGATCTTTTGTTCAAAAACTTCACAAAAATACTCTGCGCTCATGGATATCAAACAATTGCAAACACAACACAGGTTTATCCAAAAAATATATATATCTTTGTTAAATATAGGTGTGCAACAATTACCGGCACCCTTTTATTGGCATCAATACTTTATGCTACCTCCCTTTGCCAAGATAACAGCACTGCGTCTTCTCCTATAATGCCTGATGAGGTTGGAGAATACATGGAAAGGGATCTGAGACCATTCCTCCATACAGAATCTCTCCAGATCCTTCAAATTTCAAGGTCCACACTGGTGGACTCTCAGGGGACTGGGATGGCCATGGCAGGACCTTGATTTTGTGGTCAGTAAACCATTTTAGTGTTGATTTTGATGTATGTTTTGGACCATTGTCCTGCTGGAAGATCCAATCACGGCCCATTTTAAGCTTTCTGGCAGATGCAGTCAGGTTTTCATTGAATATCTGTTGATATTTGATAGTCCATGATGCCATGTATCCTAACAAAATGTCCAGGTCCTCTGGCAGAAAAACAGCCCCAAAACATTACAGAGCCACCATCATATTTAACCGTGGGCATGAGGTACTTTTCCATATGGCTACCTCTCTGTGTGCGCCAAAACCACCTCTGGTGTTTATTGCCAAAAAGCTCTATTTTGGTTTCATCTGACCATAGAACCCGATCCCATTTGAAGTTCCAGTAGTGTCTGGCAAACTGAAGATGCTTGAGTTTGTTTTTGGATGAGAGTAGAGGCTTTTTTCTTGAAACCCTTCCAGACAACTTGATGTAGGTGACTTCGGATTGTAGTTTTGGAGACTTTCTGACCCCAAGATGCAACTAACTTCTGCAATTCTCCAGCTGTGATCCTTGGAGATTTTTTGGCCACTTGAACCATCCACTTCACAGTGCGTTGAGACAATATAGACATACGTCCAATTCCAGGTTGATTCATAACATTTCCAGTTGACTGGAACTTCTTAATTATTGCCCTGATGGTGGAAATGGGCATTTTCAATGCTTGTGCTATTTTCTTATAGCCACTTCCCATTTTGTGAAGCTCAACAACCTTTTGCTGCACATCACAGCTATATTCCATTCGTCTTACCCATTGTTATGAATGGCATAAGGGAATGAAGGGAATTTGGCCTATGTGTTACCTCATATTTATACCCCTTTGAAACAGGAAGTCATGGTTGAACAATTTCTTGTTCCTAGTGTACTAAAAATGTTGCCAGGTGTACTAAAAAAAAAAAGTAAAATATCAATGGGAATATACTTCAAATATATTTTTCTCCTATGAATTCATAGGGGTGCCAATAATTGTTGCACGCCTATATTTAATAATAATAAAAAAAATAAACCTGTATTGTGCTCTCAATTGTTTGATATCCATGAGAGTAGAGTATTTTTGTGAATCTTTTGAACAAAAGATCAAAAGATTAAATAATAAAGACAATTTTTCACAACCTTCTTTGCTCATATTTACCAAGGGTGCCAATATTAGTTGAGGGCACTGTATTCCTCTTACTTTGTTCATTTACCATTATACAAATAAATGCGTGATGAAATTATACAATCTGAAATCATCACACTTGCTATAAATGACATTGTTTGGCTAAGTAATATTTATACATTAAAAATATAATAAAATAGCAGACTAAGGCAGGATCTAATATTTGAATGTGTGCTCAAATCACTAGTAATTTGATCATTTATTGTTTTTAAAGTGCTGTTGTCCTAACATTTTTTTTCATTAACACATTTTCTGATACTTGCCCAGTTTTGTGTCAAAGTAGTTGCTGGACTGCCTCACTTCCTGTTTGGTGGCTTTGCTGTCAGATTCTTTGGCCCAAACCGCTTGGAATAGTCAAAATTCTTTTGACACCTTTTGTGAAGCTTACGCTGAAGATGAAGTGTGCCATTTTTTGGTGATGAGTGGACAAAATTTGTAGGAGGAGTAATGAAAAAAGGGTTTCCAAGATGGCGGAAAATCTAATTAGGTGGAAATTGACGTCATAATGTCATGGCGTTCAACTTGTCTCGACCCAGGGAATCCAGGGCTTTTACATTTTGGACACACCCTTCCAAATTTGACTCGATGGTGGCACTAGAGCGTTGGCAGCACTTGACCCAAATTTAGTCAGAATGTTCCTTAGACCCTCCCCAATCAGTGTTCCAAATTTCAGAACATTTTACTGGACAGAAGAATAAGAAAAGGTAGAATAACAGTAGGGTGCCTACGCACCTTTGGTGCTTGGCCCCCTAATAATAATATTAAGTTTGTAAATATCTAGTGTTCAAAACAAATTATTCACGTAATTCGCCTGCCTGTTATTATACTAGTTTGAAGCTAATTTTTTGTCACCTGCAAATAAAACTGAGGGAATTCCTATGGCGGAGGGAAGTTGTAACACATTTTTAATATAAACATTATTCTTGTGCCAACCCCAATTTTGTCCACAACACTGTAAACCACACCAGGTGGGTTATGTTGCTGACTATGAGGCCATTTAATGTGTCACTAACTTGGCACATTTTTATTTCTACTATTTTCGGATTTGATACAGTGTTTTGATTATTTTCTTTGTTCAGTCATATAAGTGACCATAAAGGATTGGACAAACAAAGAGATCAGGTGAACAGCGTGCCAGAGGGAGACCTGGAGGACCAAAATAAAGTAGGTGATGTACATTCCCAGCAGCAAACAGTCGAGATGCTTATAATGTGGTAGTGTTATTTCCTTCTCACATAATGGTCTGTTCATTCTCTCCATTCAGCCTGACCCTTCTGTGACCTCCCCTGTGGGTCAAAGCACGGAGGTCGGAGGTCACCATGGAGTCAATGCCCAGATCCCGTCACTGCTCTCAATGCCAACTAGAAACCACATGGACATCACCACACCTCCTTTGCCTTCGGTGGCACCTGAGGTGCTGCGAGTAGCTGAACACAGACACAAGAAGGGTCTCATGCACCCTTACATCTACCACATCCTCACTAAGGTTTGTTTTCGGCTGTAACATCACCTATGAGCTTTAAATACGTACAGTAGCTTGTGTAGATTTTACAGCTATGAGCAGACCTTATTAAGCTATGAGAATTAAAAACGGATGAATCGTCATGTAGTTGTAGACTCGGTTGTTGTCATGTTCTCACAAGTGACTGCCAGCCTGGTTTTTCATCTCTACCTGCAGGGAGAGATTAAGTTGTCCGTTGCAATTGAAGATGAAGCTAATAAGGAGCTGCCATCCGCCGTGCAGCTGTACCGGCCGATTCGCCAGTATGTTTATGGTGTACTCTTCAGCCTGGCTGAGGCCAAGAAGAAAGCAGAGAGGCTCGCAATGAGGAGAAATCGCCTCCCTGAATGTAAGTTGCGTGAACCAAATCATACATTGCAAGCATATGCAAATATAATTAATTATATAATATAATTAATTACCCATCTTTCTTTGCTCTTGTCAGAAATGTTCTAATGTAGCCCACATGTTGCCTGGATCAGGTTTAGACGTGCTGGTATATTGTAGACATATTTTGGTGTTTTTTTTTAGCCATACATAGAACCAATGATGGCACGAGCATGATTAGGTTAATTTTAGTTTTTTTTTAACAGTGTAAAAAAAACAACAGGGTAAAATCTGAAAATGCTGCTTCCACATTGCACTGAAAAGCTAGTGAAGGCTAAGAGCAATTACGCATAATTATTCCATTACTAATGTAATTAATATACAATTACCACTGCTCATTTCCATTGAGAATGTTAAGCTGTGTATGTATATGTGTGCGCCAATCATGTGGCGGCAGTGCAATGCATAAAATCATGCATATACAGGTCAAGAGCTTCAGGGTAATGTTGACATCAAACATCAGCATGTTGGGAAAAAGTGTGAACTCTGTGACTTTGATTGTTGTTGGTACCAGATGAACTGGTTTGAGTATTTCAGAAACTGCTGATCTCCTGGGACACATCTGCTCATTCCCACAAGAAAATATATTTTGAAAAAGTAATCCTGGTGGACCACCTTTTTCTGGTCTTCATCTGTCCAGTTTCACGGAGTCTGAGCCCTGATGACCACCGTTGTAAAGAGTGATTATTTGAGTTACTATACAGTAGAACTATACTGTACTACTGTACTACTATACACAGTGATGTTTGTTGGTAAATGATTTTAGCTCATGTTTGACGCATGTGACTCAAAGAGGTGATGACGTCACATGACACCTCTTGGCCCAAATCTGTGGAAAATCTTCAGTAATTTTTTAAAAATTGCAACCGCGTACAAATATTGTGGAGTTTGCTTGATTCATTTCTGCAATCACAAAATCGCTAAATCCTGGAGGGAATGATTGCAGACTTCCTGTGAGCTCAGACCGGTCTGGTCCGTCTCCTCTGATCTCTCTCATCATCACGGTGTTTCCCCCTGCAGACCCTCCACTCACAGGATATTTGTTAGTTTTTCGCACCATTCTGTGTAAACTCTAGAGACTGTTGTGTGTGAAAATCCCAGGAGATCAGCAGTTTCTGAAAAACTCAAACCAGCCCTTCTGGTACTAACCATTCTGATATCTGATGTGAACATTAACTGAAACCGAATTTATGCACTGCACTGCTGCCACATGATTGGCTGATTGGATAATCGCATTAAAAAAAGTGGCTGGTGAGTGTAAATGTAAATAAAGGTACAGATCATTACACAGAGTAGTTTGGCTGTGCTATGTATCTGTTGGAGTATAAATGTTAAGTAACAATATGAAGTAAAATAGTTTAGAAATATATTTGTAAGTCTGATGGGAAATCAGTTACTGTACATAACTCGGTGCCATCGTACTTACCTCAGAAATTGGGGCTAAGGGATGGGGAGAAATACATATGTACTCATTTTTAATGATGGTCAAACAGCTTAGACCTCAACATAGGCTGGCTCTCCTCTGGCTTTTGATGGATTACAAAAAAATGTCTGTAAAGGAAAAAAAACAATAACGATTGTTAGCTATGTTCTCTAAACTCAGGCATTCCACACCAAATCCCCCTTTTTAAGCCAGCAAATACATTCAATATTTAATTTGACAAAAGACAGAAACCATGTCATTTGAGTGTTTCTGGCAATTCAGAAGGCAGTATTTTAGGCTACTGTAACAACATAAACAAATACACCAATGCCTTGCTTGTTCTTGGCAGAAAGCTTCAGGGGCTGTTCAGGAGTGCAGTATGCTTACCTTAAACAAACTGCACTAAAACCACATTTATCCCACTACAGTTCTCTCCGAAAACACTATACAAAATGTGGGACTGGCTTGCGTTGCCCTTTTCAGCAGTTTCCTTTATTATTCATGTGTTTAAATAAGGAAAGTTGGTTGTCTTGTAGTTTTTTAGGTGCTGCTGTGTTCAAATGTAATTGTGTTGAAAGTATTCGAAAATATATCGTGTTTGTGATGGCTAGAAATCAGTGTGCAGGTTCGTTTTGCACAAGCTTTAGAAATAAATCTATTTATAATTTCTGTATTCATTAGTGCCTTTCTACTTCTGTACGTGTAACATGATTGTAGCCATTCTATGAATCCGACCTCGCACAAGGCAGAAATGACTGCAGTAAATATACCCCAACAGCCACAGAAATCCAACCGTCTCTAATTGCCTGTTCAATCTGATCACAGATCAGCCTGTTATTATAAAAGAGTGGGCAGCCTACAAGGGTAAATCTCCACACACCCCCGAACTGGTGGAGGCTCTTTCCTTCCGCGAGTGGACCTGCCCCAACCTGAAGAAGCTGTGGCTGGGCAAGGCCGTGGAGGACAAGAACCGGCGCATAAGGGCTTTCCTGGCCTGCATGAGGTCTGATACTCCAGCCATGCTGAACCCTGCCAACGTGCCCACTCATCTCATGGTGCTCTGCTGTGTACTGCGGTGAGAGAATTCACGCGCACACACACACACACACGTGCGCGCACACACACACACACACACACAGAGACAGCCAGCTGCAGGCCTATATCCCAGCCAAACCTTTTGAGGATACTGTCTGTCCACCCACATGATTACACAAGACTTGCAGACTTTCAGTGACTGGTTTTCTAGATTAAGATTAAATGAACACTTCACCCAAAAATGATAGTGTTTCTTATATTAAAGCTGCAGTATCTAACTTTTTGTTTTGGTTAAAAATGAGCAAGAATCAATTATTCAGCAAGTACGTAAAAATCCTTACCTTACCCCGATTCGCAACGGTAAGCTTATAATAATGTTTTATAATTTGAGCTGCCGGTCGGATTTCGCGGGAAACGTCAGTTTGATGTCATTTGTGTGGTTACGTCACAGAAAGAAGAAGAGCCGGCTACTATATCGCATGTGTGGGGGCTGATGATGGTGGAGTGTTTGAAGCTTGTCCTTACAACAGTTGCTTAGAATTTAATCTTGTCATCTAGATGGCTGCTTTTAATCTGGATAGTTCTAAACGCAATCATCGTTGACATCTGGGGAATCAGCTGTGATCAAAACCAAGAAGCTTCGAACTGTGGAGAGCCTGCAGTCAAAAAGGGAACGTGACAGTGCCTGTGCTAAAACAAGAATAAATATTGGTATGGCTTTTGAGAGGTGGCGATTCATCTAGGTATCAAGTTTCCAAGGTTTTTTTTTTTT
Source organism: Cranoglanis bouderius (assembly GCA_023630585.1). Lineage (NCBI taxonomy): Eukaryota > Metazoa > Chordata > Actinopteri > Siluriformes > Cranoglanididae > Cranoglanis > Cranoglanis bouderius. The sequence goes on from CM042572.1 coordinate 11,361,532, forward strand.
TTTTTTTTTTTTTTTTTGGTTTTTTTGCTATGGTCAGTGTGGTAGATTGCACTTATTTTCTGCTTACTATGAGAGAGAGCAGCTCATCTCTACTCCAAGCAAACGGTATCTGCCGCCACCTCCGTTGTCAAGTATCGGAGCTAATATACACCACATACCAATACCTCAAACCATCAGATTCATCCACGCAGAGGAGCAGTGCCGAAGCACAGCCCACGCAAAATAAAAATAACTCGGCGTGTAACTTGCAGTTTTATGTTTCAAACGGAGATGGCGATAGAGAGGCAAAAGTTCAGTTCTGCAGCTTTAAATGAAAGTTACTTGGGGTCATTATTTATGATTACTTATTTGGTTCAGATATTCTTATAAACTGCACAGTTACGCAGATGTTATTCATTAGAATACAACGTTTTGGTGTATGACTTGTTCCGCATCCAGAAAACCAGTCCATAGCAGCAGGAGAACTAATTGGATCCTGTACATTTTGTTGTTGTATTTCACTCCTTTGTGTTTTGCTTCAGGTTTATGTTACAATGGCCAGGAGTAAGAATTTTGCGTCGTAACGAACTTGACGCTTTCCTAGCCCAAGCACTTTCTCCTAAACTTTATGAGCCTGACCAGCTGCAGGAACTGAAGGTGATTGTGTGGCGACTGTTGTATGCGGAATGTCCTGGGAAAGCACACTGACCCGAGACTTATTTTCAGTGCCATTTAATGTCTCTGGTTATTTTGGGTTTAAAGGAAATTACCCGTCCAACACGGCCCAGAAGTTAGCTTTCCCAGGACGTTCCACATATTCTAAAGTAATGTGCTTAGCACCTAACATTAAAGCATGCTTTGTAGGGAAAGATGCTGCATTTTTTTTTATTGACTTTAAATATAGGGAAATTTGTGTCTGTGTATGTTTCCTACTGCTTTTGGTTGTTATTTCTGTTAATTTATCTGTTCATGAGTGCACATGGACATTTGCTAATTGCCTAAGCCATCCACACTAGGTGTGTGCTTTCAGCTGTAGCGTGTGTAAAAGGACTGGGCAATATGACAGAGTAATATAGTTATCAGCTAATGCTTGACGGATGATGATCGCTCATTTTGGGAATAAAAGCAGATAGACAGATAAAAGCAGCTAAAGCTGCAGATGCCTGATGTTAAAAAGCTTAGGAAATTGGGTAATATACAAATGTAGCTACAGTAGTAGGCATGATGGATAAACTCCTCATAAAAAGAGTAGGTTATAATACAAAAGCCGTGTTTTAAAAAAAAAAAAAAAAAAAAATTTATTTTTTTATAAAAGCATTCAGTTATTACAAAATGTAGAACAAACATTTTATTATATTTAATTAAGACATTTAATTTCAACTGTAAATACAATGAAAATTATTTATTCATGTGCTTCCACTTTGTTGTCTTTGTTCTCAGCTGGGTATTTGCTAATCACAAGCGATCGTGGAAACCTAATGAGCAGGGGATGACGTGATCTGACTGCACTTCTGGGTTGTATAGGTTTAGGTTGTCTAAGTCTCGGTTGCCAGGTTTAGACTGAAAACACACGTAATGAGTTTGGGGGGGGGAAGTAGGAAACCAACGTGATCAATGAGAGGTTACATGGCGGGGTTAGGGTTAGGGTTACTGCTACAAAGTAACTTGCACATAGGGTTGGGCGATGTAATCAGATTATTATTATTATTATTATTATTAATATTATTATTAAAACATAAGTGCATTGTTATACTTATTTTCTACATATTGCCCAGCTCGTGTGTGTGTGTGTGTGTGTGTGTGTGTTAGGCCTGTTACGATAATTACGTTATCGACTTATCCGATGATATATGGACATGACCTCAATCGCTTTTGCTGACCCCGTTATTGCCCCTCGTGTTTATATGTGTGTTTGTTTACATAAGAATGAATTTCACCAACATTTTAGACATTCATGCTGCTTCTGTCCTCTCATCTGCTCTAGGGCTGTCAAATTAAAATTCAAACTTCAATTATTCACCGAATTAAAAAAAAAAAATTGTACAGTCAAACGCAAAAACTCTGTAGTTGAATTTAAGATGTGTAGCAAGCACTAGCACCAATTTTAATTAAAACATACATTCCAATTCCAGTGTCTGAATATTCTTAATTAATTAAATTAAACGTACATTGCTATTTGAAAGGATGTACTTGCATTATTATGCTATTATTTTATCACTGTAACAGTGACATTAAATGGTCTTAAAATAACATCTTTTATCGCAGTTATTTCTGGTGCAATATATCATCCAACAAAAGTAGTTATCGTGACAGGCCTTGTGTGTGTGTATGTGTGTGTTGAATTTGTCACTGTATTTGCTCGGTGCTGCTTGGCTGGCTGTGTGCCTTCCCCCTCGTGCTTGGTTCTGCGTCTCTTGCCTCTCACCTTGTGCTTTGCTGCTGCTTGATTGGGACCCTGGCTTTTTTACCTTTGTTTTTTTCCCCCATTTTCTCTTCCGATCTAATAATCCATTTCTTGTCTCCAGATTGAGAACTTGGATGCACGAGGTGTACAGCTGGCGGCCCTCTTCATGTGTGGTGTAGACATGGCTCTGCTGGCGAATGACGCGTGTGGTCAGCCAATACCCTGGGAGCACTGCTGCCCGTGGATGTACTTTGATGGCAAGCTGCTGCAGAGCAAGCTGATTGGGGCCATGCGAGAAAAGCTCCCACTCCTCGACCTCTGTGACGGTCAGGTAATAATAATCACAACCATTTACCTAAAATTCGTGGTAGTTTCATGAAAAACATTTTAAAAAGGGGGCTGTAGAACCTGGTGTGTGAGGATGTGGAGGAAGGCAGGCGGAATTTTAGCCGAGCTCCAGGCTCACGCTTATTCAGAGCGTGCTTTTCAGCGCACTTTCAGGAACTCAACAAAACAGAACAGCTCAACATAAAAAGGGTCTTGTGGCTTTCGCGCCGTCAATTTCAAGTTCACGCTCCTCTCTCTCTCAATCTCTCTCTCTCTCTCTCTCTCTCTCTCAATCTCTCTCTCTCTCTCTCTCTCTCTCTCAATCTCTCTCTCTCTCTCTCTCTCTCTCAATCTCTCTCTCTCTCTCTCTCTCTCTCTCAATCTCTCTCTCTCTCTCTCTCTCAATCTCTCTCTCTCTCTCTCTCTCTCTCTCTCAATCTCTCTCTCAATCTCTCTCTCTCTCTCTCTCGCGCCGGTTACGGTAGTCACTGAAATCACAAATAATTATACTGGTGGTAACAAGACACAGGTGAGAATCATCACCTGTTACCTGCCGGTTCGACCCGCCTCCTCTCCGTCCACAGCTGACGCTTGACCACAACCTCACTGCCACAGAGGTAAAGAAGCGAAATAGAAGAGAGATGAAAATATCGAAAGAAAAGACCATTAGCTTTTTTTTTCACTCAAGTTCACTAGAGTTATCCCAAAAAGCAAACATAAGGGAGTTTAAAATAACCTACTTGCTGAAGTTAATTTATTTATTTATTTTTAAATAAAACGTTTTCATCCATTATGAAACATTATGTATTTCCATTATGAGTCCCGAATTAATGTCACTATTTGCTAAATTAATTATTTGACAAAATAACCCTTACTTCACGACGATGATGATGATTATTAAATAAAATTACCTCTCTATATAAATGAATCTCAAAATTGACATCAAATAGGAGGAAAATATGCAACATTCTTACATAATACATCCAGAGTCTTGTAGAATTCATTCCCATGTGAATTTATACTGTCCTGAAGTAAAGGTGTGTGCGGAGCTTGTTTTTTTTTTCTTCTTTTTTTTTTGTCACATACTCCTTCCTGCTCCCGAGGGAATTCTGACCAACCCTTCCCGCTCCTCCACTTATTTTCTCATCTTATGTGTAGGCTGAGCTGGTTGCCAAACTGGAGAAGATGCGGCAGAGTATTACGGAGGGTCTGAACTTCTCACGGCCTCCTCACCCGCTCCCGTTCCCACCTCCACCTCCACACGCCATGAACTTCTACCCCCCCAACAGCACCTTCTATCCGCCTCCTCCTCTGCCCCCTCCACCAGGGCGAGGCAGGGCCATGCCAGGTAAGTGCATGTTAATCCTGTTCACTACTTAATGATGGCTGTCCTGTTGACTCAAGCCCACTTTGTTTTTTGTTTTTTTTAATGCAATTGTGAAATTTATTTAGAAAACTCCCTGCTATGTCTACAGATTAGTTATTAGCAATATAATCAGTTTTTATGGAATTATACACGATTGTGAGTCTTCCTGGTGCCAAGTGTGTGCGCACAGGCAGCACTGCAAATAAGATACTGCGGGAATGCTTTTATTTCACCCGAGTGTATTTCATAGAGTTGTTGGCCTTCTCTTCAAACCACTGACATTACATAGATTAATTACACAGAAAAAATGTGATTGGAACAGTTAGACAAAGTTTGTTTGAGTTTAAATGTTCAAGAGTACAATTCACAGGCTAAATGAACGAGTGTAAATGGAGGAGAACATTTGAGATGTCTGAACGTGCGTCTTTGTTGTTGTTTCCGTTTGTTTGATAAGTGTATAATGAGCACTGCTATTAATCACTGAATTGTGTATTTGTGAGCAGGACTCCAGGCCATCCCTTCACAAGGGGGCAAACTTGAGATCGCTGGCACGGTGGTGGGGCAGTGGGCGGGCTCTCGGCGTGGGAGGGGCCGGGGCTCCTTCCCTTTTCAGGTGGTGTCAGTTGGAGGACCAGGCAGAGGGTGAGTCCCAGTGAAGTTCGACTTAAATGGGTTCATTTTAAACAGATTTTTAAATGTGTCCATTGCTCATATCCAAATTTGGTGATTTCCATGCCCAAAGAAACATGATTCAGCTCACAAGTTAATTATTTGATTTAGTCTGTGTTTGGGATATGGATAAATGTCTACAATTCCTGCATATCAATGTACATATGCAGATATAACACACATGTTTTCCTAGCAATAATATAAACAATATTTCTGCAAATTGTACACAAAACTTGGGACTGAGTTATCTTATTTTTTTAAAAAAGCACTGGACTACAAATGTGTATCTGCTTTTCACTTGCATTCTCACTCCTTGCTGTTTTTCAGTCTATTAAACAGTATCTGTGCTTTTGGCTGTTCAAGTGTGTTTTTGACTCTGCAGTCCTACACTAATCATGTCTCCTGTGTGCACAAGATTGCAAGATTGTTTGCGGGTAAAGCATTTTCAGTGGCGCTATTTTTCCCAGCCGTTATCACATCCCTTTACAGTCCTAGCATGCGTGTAGGAAGAGGGAAATGCTGGACCCTGTCCCTGCAGGACTGGGGTTATGCCGTCCTGCTTTCCTGCTTTACAACAACACTTGGATATCTCTAAAATGTTTCCGTGAACTTGAACCTTGTTTTCGTCTTTTGTGTAGACGACCAAGAGGTGTGATTTCAACCCCTCTTATAAGGACCTTTGGTCGGGGAGCCAGATACTATGGCAGGGGTTTCAAAAGTCAGGGATCATACCAGGTTAGTTACACTAATCATTATTTTTCTCCTGTTCCTTGCTTTTCATACCAGTGTGTGGTGGCCTTGGAAAACCTGTCTGACATTGCTGTAGCTGAATTCAGGCAAGTCATCCAAAATGGCTTTTGCAGTGAACGTCATACTTTGATCAAGTTGTTTGACAGATAAATGCCATAGCAAAATCTATTCACTTTGTTCATATCGGCTTTTCAGTTGTTCATGGTGCATTTGTGCCTTAACATAATCATCAAACAAAGAAGCACATACACATTCCAGATAATGACCATGTTTGAATGACCTAATCAAAATATGGGAAATTTATGTAACAGAGAAATACTTACAATATATTTTATATTTGCAGTAGTTTATAATGTAAATATAATCATAACCTGTTAATGTTCCTAATGTTTTTTTAATATGAAATAGTGATGCACCGAAATGAAATAGTTTGAATGAATATCAGTTGAAAAAGTACAAGGCAGTGAAATTAACAGCACTTTTTTTTTTTTAAAGTCAAAAATAACGATTAAACAGTTGAAATATATAAATTTCTTTGCCTTTTCAAATACTGTGGCGACAGATGGTGTCGGCGTGCTGGTTTGGGTACTTTTAAGCTTTGCTGCACACTCTGCATGTTGAATTGGATGTCGTGCTTTCAGGTGGTGTATCAAACCTGTTGTAGAAAAGTGCTTCGGCGATCCACCCCCTCTTGAAATCTCGGCTGAGCAAAGACTGAAAATTGCTATTTCGATGTCCTTATCAGAAACTTTGAAATAGTTCCACACCGCTGACAGGATCACTCTTTGCTTGGTAGCGAGGTGATGACATTAGCTTGCGCAGTGATTTAAGTGATTTGAGATGTGGTGCATAAAAACGTTTTATTTTCAGCTCATATTTTTGGCCGAAATTTCGGTGCATCGCTAATAAAATATAATATATTATGCATGAAATGGGTACTGGAGACTACTATTTTTATTTTTATTTTTTTGTCACACCAAATATTGACTTTGTTCCATTGACTACTGTTTACTGCTCTTTACTGTATTTTCTTTTATGTAGAAGCATTTAATTTCATTGTTTTGACGGCATCTTTGCTCTACAACATTTCTTTGCATGTGCCTAAAACTTTTGCACAGTACTGTATATAATCTTGATGGTCATATTTATCATGTGTATATCTTATTTATTACAGTTTACATTTAATTAAACTTAATAAATAGCAGTTGCTTTCAGACAATCAGTGTGTTGGGGCCTTTCACTGGTGTCGGAATGGAGGCTTTAATTTCACTTCGGGGCTAACCAGACTTTAAAAAGCAAGATTGTGCTTGAGATACATGCAAAAGGGAAACCTGTACTTTTCAAAATGGTATATAGTAGAAAATCTCAAGATTTGCCCGTGTGAAGGATTTTCCCTGTCCACCACACATTTAGTCTAAGGACTGAAATATTATGATGACTATATTACATTATAACACACTACAACTTCTAATTATCTAGGAACATGACATTAAATAGCATTTTGACATCGTTATTTCCACCAGTATACTTAATGTTAATAAGACTATTTCAGAGTTGCTTATCATGGTATAATATCATACTTGCATATTGTCACACCATAAATTGAGTAACAATGAATTTCCTGGTCACTTCTCCCATCAGTTGAGTCTATATAGTTAATTAACATGGCGTATCGTGAGTTATTTGGTGTGTACATAGTCATTGATATTTATTATTATTGAAATTAAGTAAAAATGAAGTGATAAAGGGGTCCTATTTTTTTTTTCCCAGAGTAAACCTGCATATGCTAACTCCACCAATGACATAGGGAAAGAACGGAAGAAGCCCAATGCAGAGAGTAAAACATCGTCTGAAGGGTCCACCGTGGCCGAGAACGGGGTGGAGGGCAAAGAGGCGGAGCTTAATGGGAACAAAGTAGCTCCCAACCAACCAGAAAGTGCCTTTAGCAACGACTCCAAAATGTGCAATATGAATCCTCATTTAAATGCACTAAATACAGACGGCGAGTGCCACAGAGACGAAGCTCTGAGCACTGCTGTCTTAAAAACAGAAGAGTAAACCTATTTTTATAGAGAGGGTGAAGGATGGATGGTTCAGGGTTAAGGAAAATCTGGAAAGATGGAAAGCCTACAGTTGGTATAAATTTTTGCCTCTCCGAAAATCGATTAATGAGGACTGTATGATTTTATTTTTTTTTTTTGGAATCCCTCTGCAATGTCAGCAAGCTAGTACAGGTTAATGACTATATTTCTCAATAAAAGCATAGACATATAAAGTATACCAGTTTTTAGAGAATACTACCAGTATATAAGGAGTTATGTCTACTCCCTCCTCACTAATTACGTACCTGTCTCAAACTGCTCATGCAGACTTTATTTTACATTCTCTTGAATTGCTGAAGCCAAAATCATTTTGGCAGTCTTTTTATACTCATAGGTTGAGACGTTTTACCAATAGTAGGCACCATATATATTTGCCATTGTAACTGATTTTGTGTTGTGTCACAGTAAATGCTTTTTTTTCTTTTAAGAAGTGAAACAAATTAAAAAAGGAGAGAAGCAAAAAACACATTTCTCACCTGGGTCATCGCTGTGGGTTTACTTGAGCTAAAATGAGCAGAATTGTTTGGAAATTAAGTACCTAGTAAAAAATACTGCAGCTTAGTTCTGATGATCTCAGCGTCATGCTACTAGCATTGTAAGAAGTGTCAAGAAACAGAAAAATCACAGAAAAGATGCAAAAGATCCAGTGACAAATGCCACTCTTTTCTTTGTCAGGAATTGCCATGCATCAATGATTGATATTAGTGTGGTTTCATGAATCAATTGTAGAACATTAGTATGATGGTTTCAGCAACTTTTTGCATGGTTCACAACTTTAAAAATGGTGTGTAGTTATTATGCATGTTGTCCTTTTTCTTCCATCTCTACAAGTACTGTGCCCATTTGCAAAATCTTAAAAAAGGCTAATAATCAGTAATAGTCCTAAAATGTGTTAACTGTTAGTCAATAACTGATTTGCTCTAACCTTAAATTTTTGTGATTATTGCCCTCTGTTGCATTTACTCCAAAATATCAGATGTTATCTAGCCACCTTAAATATTGTTAACCCTGGTATACTCCTCCATCTCTGTATCCGTTATTGTACTTTGTTGCTGTTTTCTGCATTCAGTTTAGCCAACCATATGTCTGGGGGGAAAAAAGCTTCAGCCCTTCCCTTTCCCTCCCTTTTTCTTAGTTGGAAAACAAAGCAGTCAAATTATATGACCTTCCCATTTTGAGAGTTTAGCCTAAGCAGGTAATCTTTTAATCATTTTGGTGTTTTGTTTAGTGTTTTCAGAGCTTATTGTACTTCTGAATAAGAATCATTACTTCAGGTTTTCCACCTAATCCTCCTGATGCTTTCCATTGCACATTAGTGATCAGAAATATGGTGTATTCCCCTGCCCGCAAGACTAAATAGGCTACCTTAATGTAAGTTGATCGGAGTTTCTTCCTTACTCATGGGATGTCAAAGAATGATCTACTGTTGGGTTTGAGTGATTGTTGATGGTTTGTGGTGTGATGTATTTGAAGGAAATTGAATGCAACTTACAATGCTTAATAAAAGTCTATTCTTTTAGTATAATTCTTGTGTGTGGAAATTTTTACCCATGCCTTTTAAGTTAAAAGTTTCTTACATGTACCCATTTGTGTTAAATCCTACTTTTTGGTCAAAGTGTTATCATATTACAATGTTTCCTCGTACCCAGTATTCCCGGGATATGCTCTGGATGCCTCGTACCCTTGACCAGGACAAAGCAGTAACTGAAGATGAATGATTCACATTTGCTATTTAGATTGAAGGGAAGTTGGCAATTTTACCCTCCCTGTTTGTGAGACTAATGCCATTTGTGGTGGTGTATGCTGAAATTCAGCAAGTATGTGATCAAACTGTGTAAGTTTCACTTGGAAGACAAAGCTCAGTCAGGATATTAGTCTCCCACACTTCTGTTGTTGAGATTCCATTACACAGCTTGTATAATAGTGCACTCCCTTTTATAATCGGGAATGCGGCAGTGTTCGGAATCAACCAATCACACACAAACTCATGTTAAATACTAATTAGGGTACACCTGCCATCAATTAAAGTGACTGCATTAACCCCAAATAACATAGAGCTGTTCCTATAGGATTTTCCTGTTGACGTTCCTGTTAGGATCTGCTTGGTAACATCCAACTGGAAAATCCATGGGCCGCAAAGTGCTTACAAAGCAGGTACGGGATCTCGTTGAAAAATATAAATGAGGAGAGGGTTACAAAAAACATTCCAAGGCATTGGATTATCTGGAACACTGTAAATACAATAATGTGGCAAAACAAATGTGGCACAGCAGTGAGATTACTAAGAACAGGGCAGCCCTCTAAAATTAATTAGAAGATCAGGAGAAAACTGGTCAGGGAGGCTGCCAAGAGGCGTACAGCAACATTAAAAGAATTGCAGCAATTTCTGGCAAGTACAGGTTGCTCTGTACATGTGCCAACAGTCTCCTGAATTCTTCATGTCTGAGTACTGGGTTGGGTGACAAGACGGAACCCTTTTTCACAACAACAACAACAACAACAACAAAATCCAAGCCTGACTAAAGTTTGCAACAACAAAAAATACATCCAACCTCCCAAAACCATGTGGAATAGTGTGTTATTGTCTGATGAGACCAAAATTCGCCATAATACCAAAAGATATGTTTGGTGCAAAAAATAAAAACACAGCACATCACCAAAAGAACCATGCAGGTTGCAGCATCATGCACTGGGGCTGCTTTTCTTCAACTGGACCTAGAGTTTTAAGCAGGGTGGAGGGAATAATGAATAGCTCCAAATACCAGTCAATTTTGTTGCAAGTCCTTATGGCTTCTGCTAAAACACTTATGATGAGGAATTTTACCTTTAACTTCACCAAAAGAAGATCAAGGTTTTTGAATTGAGTCCAGATTTTAATCCAATCGAAAATCTGTGTGGTGACCTGAAGCACAGGAGATGCCCAGCAAATCTGACAAAGGAAGAATGTTTTGCAAGGAAGAATGGCAAAATATTGCTAAGTCAAGATGTGCCAAACTGATTGAATGTGATGGTAAAATCTAAAGGATCTGACTATTACTTTACTATTAGTTATTAGGTAACTATTAGTTTAGGGGTGTGCAAACTTACGCAAGCAGTTTATTGTACATTGTACATTTTTCATTTTTTTCCCCATAATTTTTTTTTTACAACACAAAAACCTGCCTGCCATTTTAACAGGGGTGGGTATATATATACAGTCATGTGAAAAAATAAGTACACCCAGTGGACATATTTGGAAAGCAAACATTTGATCCTCTTTGAAACAGTGCCTATTAATAAAGTTGATGCACTCTATTAAATGACACATAAAATTGACATTTTGTAGTGACTTTCACAATTTAAATTAACAAAAAAACATCAGTCACATGGAACAAAATAAAGTGAACAAAAATAAGTATACCCCTACATTTTACAAACCTTCAAATCCAAAAAATTAGAATCAGGTGTTCAAGATTGGGTGCCAGTGATTAGAATCTGCTTAGGGAGTGCAGGTGGAACCTTCCTTATTTATACCCCTCTCATATCTAGTGTCTGGTGTTCCCTTTGTTAATGAGGTGCGTGGTGTCATCATGCCAAGATCTAGAGTTCCATAAGGCCTTCAAAAAAAGGTTGTTGATGCCTATGAGTCTGCCAAGGGGTTTAAAAAGATCTGCAAATTATTTGAAATACATCATTCCACTGTAAGGAAAATCATCTTCAAATGGCACAGATTTCAAACGACTGCCGATTTGTCCAGGACTTGCTGTCCCAGCAAATTCAGCCCAAGAGCAGACCATTTGATGCAAAAAGAAGTCTCCAAAAATGCCAAAATTTCATCTGTTTTGAACTTGCAACTGTTGGTGTCAAATTGCATGCTTCTACAATCAGAAAGAGATTGCACAAATTTGACCTGCATGGGAGGCGTACCAGGAAAAAACCTTTGCAAGACTACAGTTTGCCAATGAGCATATAGGCAAAGACCAGGCCTTTGGAATAATGTGCTCTGGACAGACGAATCAAAGATAGAGTTGTTTGGCCACAACATGCAGACATGTTTGACACAGACCAAAGACAGCTTTTCAGGAGAAGCACCTCATACCAACTGTGAAGCACGGTGGTGGAAAGATTATGGTTTGGGGTTGCTTCGCTGCCCCAGGGACTGGACAGCTTGCATTCATTGATTCAACTATGAATTCTGCATCATATCAGAGAGTGCTTGAAGATAATGTGAGGCCATCTGTCCAAAAGTTGAAGTTGAACTGAAAGTGGACCTTTCAACAAGATAATGATCCTAAGCACACTAGCAAATCCACCGAGGAATGGCTCAAAAAGACGAAATGGGGGGTTATGGAATGGCCTAGTCAAAGCCCGGATTTGAATCCGATTAAAATGTTGTGGGGGGGGATTTGAAATGGGCAGTACATGCAAGAAAATCCTCCAACATCTTGCAAATGAAAGAATATTGCATGGAAGAGTGGTCAGAATTTACAGCAAGCCTGGTGGACAATTATGCAAAATGCCTACAATAAGTTATTTCTGCTAAAAGGGGCAATACTAGCTTTTGAGGCCAAGGCTGTACTTACTTTTTCCACAGAATAATGTCACATCTACTGATATATCTGTTGAATGAATTTTTTTTTCTGTTGAAATGATTGCAAAAGCTAATTTTCCTTGTGGTTTTGTTCAAGTATATCAACTTCATTAATAGGCACTGTTTCAAAGATGATCAAATGTTTGCTTGTCCAAATATGTAAAATAAAAAAAAAGAAAGAAAAAAAGGCCAACAATTTCCATGGGGTGTACAAATTTTTTCACGACTGTATATACAGTGCTGTGAAAAAGAATTTGCTTCAGCTTCCTCACAGATGGCATGACGTTTTCTCCTAGGATTTCCTGATACTTCAATGAATCCATCTTGCCTTCCACAAACTGCAGGATTCCAGTGCCAGAGGATGCAAAGCAGCCCCAGAGCATCACCGAGCCACCACCATGCTTGACTGTGGAGAATGTTCTTTCTTCATTCTTCTTTCTCTATACCGCTGATCCATTGTGCCGAAAAATTCCAATTGTGTTTAATCTCTCCATAGAACAGAATCCCAAAACTTCTGTTGCTTATTTATATGATTTTGAGCCAACTTTTCTTGTGCTTTTGGATCAATAGTGGTGTACGTCTTGGAGTTCTGGCATGAAAACCTTCTGCAATTAGCCATACTGTGTTCACTGAAACCTCAGTACCTGGTGCCACCAAGTTTTGCTGAAGGTCCTTTGCAGTCACTCGAGGGTTTTTCACAACCTGCCTTCTCAGAAATCTGGTTGCAGCCGTTGATAGCTTCCTTTTTCTGTCCCGTCCAGATATTTCATGGATTTTCTGACCCTAGCCAGTTCAGGTATTTCATGTGTTCCAGCTCAAGCGCACCTGGTGCAACTAATGAAGCCCTTGATTAGTTGCATCAAGTGTGCTTGAGACAACACCTGTTTTGCATATTTGTGCTGTTGTGAGGGGTTCTATTCAGGGGGTTGAATAATTTTGAGACTGGAGAAGTCATTATAAGTTGCATTTTCAGTTGAATTTGGGGAAACCACTTGAAGCATTTGTTGTGTTTAACTATTTCAATTGCTTTTGTTTGATTTGTTCATTGCAAATTGTCTGTAAATTTTGACAATAAACCTGATTTGCAATGGGGGTTGAATAATTTTGATTGCAACTGTGTGTGTGTGTGTATGTATATAGTCATACACACACACACGTACGTACGTGTGTATATATATATATGTGTGTGTATATATATATATATATATATATATGTGTGTATATATATATATGTGTGTATATATATATATATGTGTGTGTGTATATATATATATATATATATACACATACATATATATATACACATATATATATATATATATATATATATATATATGTGTATATATATATGTATGTGTGTATATATATATATATATGTGTGTATATATATATATGTGTGTGTGTGTATATATATATATGTGTGTGTGTGTATATATATATATATATATATATATATATATATATATATATATATATATATATATATATAATATCATCATGTTGTGTTGGGGTGCATAGTTCCATGTTCCACCCCAGCATGACAACGACCCCAAACATACAGCGAAAAACATACAACAAAAGTCATTAAGAACTATCTTCAGCGGAAGAAGAACAAGGAGTCCTGGAAGTGATGGTATGGCCCCCACAGAGCCCTAATCTCAACATCATCGAGTCTGTCTGGGATTACATGAAGAGAGAGAAGCAACTGAGGCTCCCTAAATCCCCAGAAGAACTGTGGTTAGTTATCCAAGATGTTAAGGCCAACCTACCTGCCGAGTTCCTTCAAAAACTGTGCGCAAGTGTACCTAGAAAAATTGATGCTGTTTTGAAGGCAAAGGGTGGTCACACCAAATACTGATTTGATGTAGATTTTTCTTCTGTTCACTCACTTTGCATTTTGTTAATTGATAAATATAAACTATTAACATGTCTATTTTTGAAAGCCTTCTTACTTTACAGCATTTTTTCACACCTGCCTAAACTAAAAAAAAAAAAAAAAAAAAAAAATAGAGTGCCCAAAACTTTTGCACAGTACTGTATATACAGTACTGTGCAAAAGTTTTAGGCACTCTATTTTTTATTTTTTTTTAGTACAAACTTTGTTATAGATTTTTTATTTTATGACTTTTACATTATCAAGTCAGTTCAAAAGCATTTTAGATTCCCAAACATTAGTTTTCTAGCACAAAATTAAATGTTACAGAAAAATGTTTGTATGTCATTAAAGAAAGCAGAATATTACATAAGACACCACTTTTCAGACAAAAAACACAATGAAGGCTGCTGGGTTTTGCTGCAAAATGTAAGAAGTGCGTGCGACAGTTAACGTATCCAGAAGAACTGTGGCTGGTTCTGCAAGATGCTCAATAAAACTTTCCAGCTAATTTCCTTATGAGGCTTTTTTTGTAATTTTTTTGTCACACCAAATATTGACTTTGTTTCATTCACTACTGTTTACTTCCCTTTACTGTATTTTTTTTAATGTAGAAATATTAATTTCATTATTTTGAAGGCATTTTTGCTCTACAGCATTTCTTTGCATGTGCTTAAAACTTTTGCACAGTACTGTGTGTGTGTGTGTATATATATATATACAGGTGCATCTCAATAAATTAGAATGTCGTGGAAAAGTTCGTTTATTTCAGTAATTCAACTCAAATTGTGAAACTTGTGTATTAAATAAATTCAGTGCACACAGACTGAAGTAGTTTAAGTCTTTGGTTCATTTAATTGTGATGATTTTGGCTCACATTTAACAAAAACCCACCAATTCACTATCTCAACAAATTAGAATATGGTGACATGCCAATCAGCTAATCAACTCAAAACACCTGCAAAGGTTTCCTGAGCCTTCAAAATGGTCTCTCAGTTTGGTTCACTAGGTAAGCCACAAACATTCATTGCCAAAGAAGCTGGCTGTTCACAGAGTGCTGTATCCAAGAATGTTAACAGAAAGTTGAGTGGAAGGAAAAAGTGTGGAAGAAAAAGATGCACAACCAACCGAGAGAACCGCAGCCTTATGAGGATTGTCAAGCAAAATCGATTCAAGAATTTGAGTGAACTTCACAAGGAATGGACTGAGGCTGGGGTCAAGGCATCAAGAGCCACCACACACAGACGTGTCAAGGAATTTGGCTACAGTTGTCGTATTCCTCTTGTTAAGCCACTCCTGAACCACAGACAACGTCAGAGGCGTCTTACCTGGGCTAAGGAGAAGAAGAACTGGACTGTTGCCCAGTGGTCCAAAGTCCTCTTTTCAGATGAGAGCAAGTTTTGTATTTCATTTGGAAACCAAGGTCCTAGAGTCTGGAGGAAGGGTGGAGAAGCTCACAGCCCAAGTTGCTTGAAGTCCAGTTTTAAGTTTCCACAGTCTGTGATGATTTGGGGTGCAATGTCATCTGCTGGTGTTGGTCCATTGTGTTTTTTGAAAACCAAAGTCACTGCACCCGTTTACCAAGAAATTTTGGAGCACTTCATGCTTCCTTCTGCTGACCAGCTTTTTGAAGATGCTGATTTCATTTTCCAGCAGGATTTGGCACCTGCCCAGACTGCCAAAAGCACCAAAAGTTGGTTAAATGACCATGGTGTTGGTGTGCTTGACTGGCCAGCAAACTCACCACACCTGAACCCCATAGAGAATCTATGGGGTATTGTCAAGAGGAAAATGAGAAACAAGAGACCAAAAAATGCAGATGAGCTGAAGGCCACTGTTCAAAGAAACCTGGGCTTCCATACCACCTCAGCAGTGCCACAAACTGATCACCTCCATGCCACGCCGAATTGAGGCAGTAATTAAAGCAAAAGGAGCCCCTACCAAGTATTGAGTACATGTACAGTAAATGAACATACTTTCCAGAAGGCCAACAATTCACTAAAAATGTTTTTTTATTGGTCTTATGAAGTATTCTAATTTGTTGAGATAGTGAATTGGTGGGTTTTTGTTAAATGTGAGCCAAAATCATCACAATTAAAAGAACCAAAGACTTAAACTACTTCAGTCTGTGTGCATTGAATTTATTTAATACACGAGTTTCACAATTTGAGTTGAATTACTGAAATAAATTAACTTTTCCACGACATTCTAATTTATTGAGATGCACCTGTGTGTGTATGTATATATATATATATATATATATATATATATATATATATATATATATATATATATATATATATATAATGTGTGTTATATGTGTGTGTGTGTGTGTGTGTGTGTGTCCTATTGTTATTTATAGGGCTTGGCAATTATATTAGCCAATATGGTATAATGCCGGTCATTTGCAAATAACTCTAGCGCGTTTGGTTTCCTCCAGCCCCCACAGCAACTTCCCTCAGTGAGCAGAGCTGACGGTGAGCTCTGCGGACGGTTTCGCCGTTTTCTCCGGTGATGAAGCATGCAGTCAGTGCAGCGGCGCATATGCTCGCGGGGAGATCTCGCGCTCTAACCGCCCCCAAAAACTCCCGCAAGGAGCCGCACTAATGCCACATAAACTCATCTCTCAGCCCGCCTGAGCGATATCATAAGGAAAACATAGCTACATTGTCTCATGCTTTTCGGAAACACTACAGTAGAGTGTAGTCACCAGGGGGCATGCACACGGTATTGCGCTTCAGGAAACACTGTAACCTCTGCGATGCGCTCGCGGAATAATTCAGCTTCTGTGCGTGATTCGGGATCTGCTCGGGTATGAATGCATGTACGGCGGAGGCGCGAGCGTGCTGACGGTCTTCATATTGCCGTGTCGGTTGCCTTCCCTGCTGCCCCCGTCTCTTTCTCTTTCTCCTTCTATCTCCCTCCGCCGCTGTTGGGAACTGAGCTAACATGGCGACTGTACCAGTGTATTGCATCTGCAGATTACCGTACGACGTAACCCAGTTCATGATCGAGTGCGATGCCTGCAAAGACTGGTTTCACGGCAGGTAACGGCTTTATATCTTTTTAAATATTTCCTATTTGTGTGCGGATGTGCCTCTATTTCGTCCTTGTGTGCTTTAGTCGCGCGGTATAACAGCTCTACGTTTGTGTTCGCCCAAAAGCGCGAGAGGCCGCTTGAAGAAGAAGGCGGAGTTACATTTAGCTGTCTTTCTAGACACATTTTTGTCCACATTTTGTCAGCTGTAACAGTATTAATGTCGTTCCTAGACTTATTGGGGGTAATATCTCGTGTATTTGGTGCTTTTTGTGCGCTTTGAGTCGTACACTCGGTGTGTATGAGCTCCTGTACTGTTGTCGGGGGAGAGCAGAGAGCAGCGGGTCCCTGCTGGGGCTTTGGCTTATTTTATTGCATTTCATTTCCAACTGATATTCATGTCGCTTTCTCCGTGTATCCGCCTAAATATTGATATGTTTTAGGAGCTTCGCGGTGTTTTAAACACACTCTGGGGTATTTATATAGCTTGAATCTGCCCTCGCTCGTCTATGAGGACACGGGTCGCTTCGTGTTGGAGGAATAATAGGCTACTTGTGCCAGAGACTGCACATTCACAGCTCTTCTATCACTCCACAGCCACGCACACACACACACACACACACACACACACACACACACACATGTTCAACGATCATATTTAGCAAATGAAACCCACTTCTTTTACTCGCTGCTGACGGAGTCTACAAACGTGTGGGCACCGGAACCCGTCCACTGACAGCGGTGTGTAGGCTCGTCGTAGGAAATGAGTTCAGCCCGCCGCAATAATGGAAGTCGTTTGGTTAAATATATATGTTTTTTTTTTTTCCCTCCCATTTTGTGTCCCTGAAGAATGCAGACACGCGACGTTTTTCCGCGCGAGCCCGCTCAAGGCTCCCCCATAACAGCGTGTTGTTCATGTAAACAGTTGAAGGAGAGTTACAGCTCATTGACAGAGACGTTTACGCGCCTATTTTAACCCTTTGATGATTCGTGCGTTCGTCAGGAAAAAAAAAAAAAAAACCCTCCAAAAACAAATCCTAAACTAGCCGTAGATCTGGTGATCATTTGAAAACCCCTGATCACGTTATTGTTGTTGTAGTTGGAGAAATTGTGATGAAAGTGTGCCCTAAATTGCCTGCTCAGACTTACTACGAACACGGCTCTAAGGGGAGGTTGGTAAACGCTTACTACCTGAGGGGTTTGCCCTCTAATCTCTAACGATATCGTTAAAGCGACCGATTCACCTTGTTAGGATTTGAAAACGCATATCGAGCATGTGCAAGTCTCAGTAAAGCCTGATAAAGACATCGCTCCGTGGACGCACGTGACACATGAGTTATTGTGCTGGTCAGACAATGGCCTGGCCCTGAGTGCCCTGTGTGTACTGTACAAGATGCAGCGTAATGCATGTCTGATGCCTTGTGAAGGTGGAAAGTGACTCTGATCCGTCTCTGTCCTGCTCTTTCGTAACACATTCAGCATTTATACTGTCTCTCCAGCCCCTGGTGTGTGTGTGTGTGTGTGTAGACATGGTTGAACAGTGATGGACAGATAAAGCAGCCTGCTCCATCTTCAGTGCATGCAAAGCCTCAGTCTGTTTTATGCTATTCATCTGAAAAGCCCAGTGCTGATTTCGGTATTCACGTGTTGCACTGGGACTTGCAATGTTGAATAAACCCACTACAGTGTTGAACGAACACCTACAGTGTTGTTTCATGCCTACATTGTCAAGTGCACCCTTATTTATTAGTAGCTATTAACGTGTTAACAACAACAGTGTTGAATTTAGATTATAGTGTTGCGTTCATTCCCGGGGTGTGCAGCTGAACTCTTATCAGTCCATGCAGGATTTCACAGTTTTTTTTTTTTTTTTTGGTGAGTGTTCCACCCAAAAATGCTTGATTTAAGACATAGAATATTTCAAAATTTGCGATACAACTTGCAGAGCTTTTTTGTGCCTTTTTTTTTTTCCCCGGAAAACTACTTGAATTGGCGAAATTACAATTGCACAAAATTGTTTTGCACGGTCTTTCATAGTGATGTTTGTTGGTAAATGAGACATTTTAGCTGTACTCATTTTGGATGCACATGAATTGAAGAGAGCTTTGGCTGAATGCGCGTTGGTATGACGTCACATGATGTGTCTTGGCCCAAATCTGTGGAAAATCTGCGGTAATTTTGAAAAATTGCAATCTCCTAATATTGTTTGCTTGATTTTGCATTCATTTCTGTGATCGCAAAATCCTGGAGGGACTGAATTATTCTATGTCTTAAATTAGGACTGTGTGTGTGTGTGTATGTGGGTGTGTGCATTGACGGGATAGGAGTTATGATTATGATATGTAATTCATTAATCATATGATATGAATACTTTGGTTATGATGATGTTTGTGTCCAGTGATGGGTGATTGTGATATAATTTCTTTCAATAGCTCGAGAGTGAAACTATTAGGGTAAACTATTTTACACACTCACACACACATACATACACTCACTTAAATACACACCTAATTGTATTTGTGATTTATATTTTTTCCCCTCATTGATCACCTGCACATTCCCAACCAACAGCCTGCTCTCCCCTATCAAACAACAACTGCATTTTTTTCAAACTGCTGATTGTGCTGTGTCAGGGCACTGTAACACACTCTGAGGCAAGGGCTATCTGCTGTCTTCGGCATACATGAGCTCACAAACTCCCACGATTGGCCAGTGTCGTTATTGACAGCAGATAGAGTGTGCCACTCCTCCCACTAGGAGACCATGGCCAGTTTTGCTCCCTTGGCTCCTAGCCACAGATGGCTGTGGCATCATGGAGATTTTAACTTGCAAACTCCCAATGACACGGCAAAGGCTTTTCTGTTGCTCCACTTGGGTGCAGTGATTTCTATTTTTTTTTTTTTTTTATTGTTTCGAGTCTGTAGTGCCCTACTGGGTTCATGCCATGTTTGCTCTGACTACCAAACATGGGAAACATTTAACACTTTTGTTATATATAAAAATAAAAACCTGTTGCGGTTCATCTGTCCGTTTTACTGGACAATATCTGTTTAGTCTATTTACTAGTTTTTTAGTTTCTACTCCAAAGGCTTTTTGGTGGGAAAAAAAGATGACAGAGTAAATAATCCAAATAATCCACATCTGCAACTGTTCATACAGTTCACAAGGATCAAAATGTCAAAGTTACAAATGCCCTATAATAAAACCACCGATAAGTGATGCCGCTCCATTTTACATGTTACTATATATATATAACAATCTGCAGATTGTTGTTTGTTGACTCTAATTATAGCACTTATGTGACCTTCAGTCCCACCACCTTGCAGCTGATCATGTACGTAAATTAATTTGCAGTTTGCTCTGAATCGCTGTTTATGTAAAACCATGATCTGATTTGGATAACACTGCATCAGGTTTTCTATGCAGTACCAGATGTGGATGTAGCCTGCATCACTGACCTGACATCAGTTTTGTGGTTTGCGTTTAGATATTTTATTCAAAGTGACAAATAAGTGGGGCAGGATACAGAATACCCTTCAAGTCTTTGTGTTTGGGTCACTCTCGGGTATTCCTGGGATTTTACATTTTACCATACGTACCTTTCAGTCACAAGCACAGGATCTTAACCACTGAGTTATACCCGTGTTTGTGGTATTATCACGCAGCCGCACAGAACTGACAAAGCCCTTCCAATGAATGCCGTAATGTTTTCAAGATCATAACACAAGTCTATTTGCCATGACATACTACTGTTAGTCATTCAAAGCCTTCACAGACATATTCTCTTACAGCGGCTGAGTCAGAGTAAAACAGATTTCTGCAGCTTTTGGCCTTCTAGCTCAGCCCCGCATGGTCCTGTTTGTTGTGTGACTTCTTCCTTTGAGGTAGCAATGAATGACATCATCGCTCTCTCCCCGTCTCAGTCTGCTGGGCACAGAGCCAGTCTGAGAAACTGTGCGTTGCAGACTCTGAGGTGTATCCCATTAACAACAAGAGAAGCTTCTTATCTGCAGCTTACTCCTTCATAACGGAGAAGAGCATTATGTGGAGTTTAAATCATTTTAACTCGTACATGTTTTCAATTCTGTGACTGAAATTATTTAAAGGCCAGACATCATAAAATACCAAGCAAAACTACAAGCATTAATGACCATGTGTTATAACCAATGAAATTATTCTTCATTTGCTTTCAGTATTATCACTGCATAATCAACAATCAAACTCAACTCGAGTCTGGTCTTGAGTCTAGTGTGCAAACAAACCTAACCTCAAGTTGCACATCCTGTCTCTGCAAGCCACAAAAAATCAACAGAGACGAACAAAAACCATTCATAAAAAAAGTAGAGTTTATAAGCATAAGCGCAAATACACATCAGCAACACGTTAATCACTGTAGGACACAAGATCTTCCCTCAAAACAGACAGGACACATACAGTGCCCTTCACTAATATTGGCACCCTTGGTAAATATGAGCAAAGAACGCTGTGAAAAATTGTCTTTATTGTTTAACCTTTTGATCTTTTGTTCAAACAATTCACAAAAATACTCTGCTCTCATGCATATCAAACAACTGCAAACACAACACAGGTTTACAAAAAAAAAACAACTTTGATAATATAGGTGTGCAACAATTATTGGCACCCTTTTAGTCAATACTTTATGCTACCTCCCTTTGCCAAGATGACAGCTCTGAGTCTTCTCCTATAATGCCTGATGAGGTTGGAGAATACATGGCAAGGGATCTGAGACCGTTCCTCCATACAGAATCTCTCCAGATCCTTCAAATTTTGAGGTCCACGCTGGTGGACCACAGGTTTTCTATGTGTTTTAAGCCAGGGGACTGGGATGGCCATGGCAGGACCTTGATTTTGTGGTCAGTAAACCATTTTTGTGTTGATACTGATGTATGTTTTGGATCATTGTCCTGCTGGAAGCTCCAACCATGGCCCATTTTAAGCTTTCTGGCAGAGGCAGTCAGGTTTTCATTTAATATCTGTTGATATTTGATGGAGTCCATGATGCCATGTATCCTAACAAAATGTCCAGGTCCTCTGGCAGAAAAACAGCCCCAAAACATTAAAGAGCCACCACCATATTTAACTGTGGGCATGAGGTACTTTTCCATATGGCTACCTCTCTGTGTGCGCCAAAACCACCTCTGGTGTTTATTGCCAAAAAGCTTTATTTTGGTTTCATCTGACCATAGAACCCGATCCCATTTGAAGTTCCAGTAGTGTCTGGCAAACTGAAGACACTTGAGTTCGTTTTTGGATAAGAGTAGAGGCTTTTTTCTTGAAGCCCTTCCAAACAACTTGTGGTGATGTAGGTGGCAGTTTGGAGCAACATCCTGATCCAGGGAGGGTCTGTGTTGTACAAAATACCTTCTACTTCTTAATAATAGATTTCACTGTGCTTCTAGACATTGATAAAGCCTTTGAAAATTTTTTGTATCCATCTCCTGACTTGTGTTTGTCCACAACTTTGTCCTGGAGATCTTTTGACAGTGCCTTGCCACCCATAGTTGATTGTTTGCTTCAGTTGCACTACAAAATGCTGCAGGAAAGCTCTTTTCATGCTGAGCTAATCAAAATGACTACAGCTGATCACAGTTGAAAGTCAAATGGCTTTCTGTGCCATTGAGAAGGTGATTAGCTACACCTGATTGAGTTTACAAGTCATATTTAGGAGAGGGGTGATCCTTTTTCCACCTCAGTGATTCTGGTTTTTAATTAAAAAAAAAAAAAAAAAAAATTCTGACATGTTGGTGTTATATCTTTCACTTGGATGTTATAAGTTGCACTGAGTAAATACAGTTGGATAAAACAAAAACTGTGTCCATCTTCATTTCAGGCTGAAAAGCAACAAAATGTGATTATTTTAAAGGGGGGTGATTCTTTTATATACCCACTGTATATATACTTATATATATTTATATTTTTCTCATATGAATTCATAGGGATGCCAATAATTGTAGCACACATATATTTAACAATGATGTATATTGGATAAACCTGTGTTTTGTTTGCCATTGTTTGATATCCATGAAAGCAAAAATGTGAATTTTTGGAACAAAATATCAAAGGGTTAAACAATAAAGACAAATTTTCACAGCCTTTGCTCTTTGCTCATATTTACCAAGGGTGCCAATCTTAGTGGAGAGCAGTGTACATAGTATGGAATAGGATGAAATAGATAGAGAATATGGACCAGATATTAGCATTTAGTGTGTAACTAGAGTTTAGTTCGTATCATTTGTAGGCCACTCTACATTTTACAGTACATCAAACCTGAGTCATTATATTCCTGACCGTAATCACATAATGCAAAGTGAACCTACGTTAGCTTTATCACTGAAAATATGGCTGCCAGCCAAAACCCATGATTCTAAAGCTTGTGTAAAATTGTAAAATAAGCTGTTATATGTGATATAGGCGGCACAGTGGTGCAGTGGGTAGTGTTGCTGGCTCACAGCTCCACGGTCCCTGCTTCGATCCTGAGCTCAGGTTACTGTCTGTTCTCCCCTTGTTCGTGTGTGTTTCGTTAGCGTTTTCCAGTTTCCTCCCACTGTCCACAAACATGCTGGTAGGTGAATTGCCCTCACTAAATTGCCCCTTGTGCATGGTGCCCTACAGTGAACTGGCAGTGTTTCCAGGGTGTATTCCCACTTTGCACACTTGTTCCCAGGATGGACTCCAGATCCACCATGACACTGACCAGGATAAAGCTGTTACTGAAGATAAATGAATAAATTGGTAGAATATGGGTTACATTGTTAATAAATAAGTTTATAATAGTATGTTTTCTCAGCGACTGTATGACTTGTTAGTGGGAATTTTTTAAAAGGTTTTTGTGTTTTTTCCCTGATCTTCCAATTTTCATGACATAACAAAAATGTGTATACTTTGCTATGTACTATTTTGATTCTCTACAGTACACTCACGATTCCCAACATGTCTCTGTGTGAAGAGTGCCACACTGTGTAGTGTTTTAAATGGTAAATATGGTATTTTGTGGTATATACAGTAAGAATCAGGGCCCTGATACTGCTGTTAATTGTAAGCATATCACAACCAAGAAGAGGAGTTGGATCGAACAATCTTCTGTTCAAACATTTTGCTCTTTCAGTATTTGTTTTTTACTCTCATGACAAATTAGAATTTTGTCAGTACGAATTTATGTGGTGAATTCCAAACTACCGATTACTGATTACATAACCTCACCCAGCTTAAAGTTTGTTATGGTCAAATGAAATGCTATGCACTGT
Source organism: Cranoglanis bouderius (assembly GCA_023630585.1). Classification (NCBI taxonomy): domain Eukaryota; kingdom Metazoa; phylum Chordata; class Actinopteri; order Siluriformes; family Cranoglanididae; genus Cranoglanis; species Cranoglanis bouderius. The sequence goes on from CM042572.1 coordinate 11,385,874, forward strand.
TTCATCCTCACAACTCAATAGATATGGTGGATTAATCCAACTTTGATATGAGATGAACTTAATTATACAATTTTAATAAAAAAGCAAAACAAAACTGCCAAAAAATATTGGTAAACAGCAAAGATCTTCCAGGAGAGATCTCCACACCCATCTTGATGCTAAAGTACATGTAGGTAAATTGTTACTTGGGGTAAGAGAGTTGGATGTAGGACATTTGCACAAGTATTTCATGTTGTGTTTTAACAAATTGGAGAGGTTTTTGTATTTATTTATTTATTTATTTATTTTTAAAAGAAATTAAACTGAAATATTTGACATATCTGCATGACATGACCAGTGCATTGGGTATTTAGCTAGGGATTCAAAATGGCTGCATAGTTCAAACATGTTGCATTGTGGGTAAGTGCGTAGGTCAGTCACTTCAGTGAAAACAACCCATAGGGTGAACACTTTTCTGTTGCACCACTTGGGAGCCCTGTTAATTCTAATATCAGAGAGTGATTAGGGTACATGGTTAATTCCTTAATCTCTCTGGATATTTTGGTGGGTCCACACCTAAATTTTTGCCTCTTGTTTGAGCTTATTGTGTTTATTTTATACAATCAGTTTTGCTAATTTATATGAAGGGTGCAAATAATTATGGAGGACACTACTTTATTGCATTGTACTTTTGAACGTGTTTGAAGATCATTTTGTCGTACAGTGTCAGAAATCAGATGAGCACATCTGTTTGAGATACCGTACAACTTGACAAGTTTGAAGTGAGTTTGTGATGACTGAGGAAATGTAGACTGCAAGCTAACTTGGATGTGTAAACTTCCCTGATATCATCACATTGGAGCATAGAAGCTGACAAAATAAATCAGAATTTTGGATATTTCAATGATATGCATGTCACATTAAATCAAATTCTTTTTTTATACAGTGTAAATTTTAAAAATGACAGTTTTTTTTTGCTTTGCTAGGCATAAGATTTGTCTTGCTAACCACAGAATTAAAAATAACAGATAAAAAAAAGATAAAAAAACCCCCAGAATCCTAAATTCAAATCACAAAAATACAGAACTTAGGTCAAAGGTGAAGCATCCAGGATTCCCATGGAAACACTTTCAGAGTGGTCAAACAAATTAAAAACTTTTTTTTTATGTTCTACTGAAATAGCAAGTTTAATGAAGATGTTAAACACTCGATGCTAGGTATGCCCAGCGTAACTATTTAGGTAACGCTCTAGCTAGTTATGTTATATGTAACATAGCTATGCTATGTCAATGCTAGCTTACTGGCAATCTTTAGCAGCTAACAGCCAATGTTAGCTGCTTAATATGAATTTAGCTATTTCAGTAGAAGATAAAAACTAAATTTGTTAAATGATTTGCTGAATGCTGATTTCAGGCCCACTGAAAGTGTCTACTTTTCCCTGGGAGTCCTGGATGCTTCACCTTTGGCCTAATTTACATTTAATCTGCACTTTTGAGATTTGAATTTTTGAGAATTTTTGTATGTGGTTTTGATTTTTTTTTTTATTATTGCAAATCTATAACCCATAATTTTGGTGTATGTGGTTTTAAAGGCAGATTTTACCCCTAGCAAATACAAAATAAACAAGATACAAGATACACCAGAAAACAAAATCATATTTAGATACTTTTGTCGGCTTCCAAGCTCCATACATTATTATTATACATGCACACTATATTATTATTGTAGCTCCAGTGCAACACTAATAAGACTAATATTGGATGTTCATTTTGGGTTAAAGATGAGCATAATGTAATGTTGCTTACTACTTAGTAATAAGCATAGACTGGGTGGAGAAATCATGAAATCATTAGCTAGCTCACCAGCCAAGTAAAAGATCTAATGAACTGCTCAGTCCCAAGTCCCATGTTTAGTTACCCAGAAACCTAAATGACCAGGTTAAAAGTGGTAGCTATCAAAATAAACATTTGGCAGGCTAGTCAGCTAGTTTAGCACATTTATACACTCTAAGGGAAACGTACAAGTTTGTGATAATTAACCTTTTTTAAGTTTCTTAAATATTCCATCACATATCACATGCGCTGACAAAAAGTTAGGAAGTCATTGTCCGATGTTCGAGCTGTGTTCTGTTCTGACGTCGCGTGTAGAAGATATTATTTGTGTCTTTATTTTATTATAGCAGGAAAGCCAGGTTTGTGCTTTATTTTGCTCGGCTTAGTCATTGTTTCCACATTGTAAAAAGATTGTTGCTCAATCATGCACCAGATCATGCACCAGATCACACCTCGGCTGATGTGTGTAGTGCAGCAGGTGGTGGGATTGGAAACAGTATAGTTACAGCATTGAGGTGTATGTTGTACATTGAGGTGTACCACTGTGAAGTGTGTTACATTTAAACAACACGACATATTAGGACTGTAATGATATGGCAATTTAATACGTCTGTATATTAACCAATATATTTAACATAAAATACAGCTTATATTACACAAGGAGAAATAAACATTTAAAACTAATCAAGCCCTCCCTCAAACACTCCCTCCTTTGAAAAAGTAGCTCAAACTAAGATATATATGTGTGAGAGAGAGAGAGAGAGAGAGCGAGAGAGCGAGCGCTCAGTGGTTAAGATGTTGGGCTACTGATCAGAAGGTCATGAATTCAAACCCCAGCACCACCAAGCTGCCACTGTGGACCCTTAACCCTCAACTGCTCAGTTGTATAAATGACATAAATGTAAGTTGCTCTGGATAAGGGTGTCTGCCAAATGCTGTACATGTAGAGCGAGAGAGAGCGGCAGTCCTTCCTGGCTGATTTTATCCAGGTTAAAAGAAAACCTGAACTTTTTGTGCTAGTTTCAGGTTGTTGTTTTGTTTGTTTGTTTGTTTGTTTTTTGCAGTATTTGAGATCTAGTTGGGGTTGATATTTTGCTGAGAGCCTGGCCAAAGAGATTTAAGTTTAAGCTTTAATTAGCCATGTTTCATTTTGCTAAATACTAGGGTTATATGCTGCTAAGACTTTGACTTGATCACGCAAACACTGTCACTATTACGTTTCAGTTATTGTGCTTTTATAAATAATGTTGCATGTTTTAATCAACTGAAATGACAGGCAGTGCTTATTCGTGATGTGTATAAAATGTAGCTCATCAAGACACCAACGTATCATATTGTATGGAATTTGAATTTTGTGTATCATTACACCCTTACTATACCAAATAAATAAAAAAAAAGTCAACCAGGAGTATTTTATTTATTTCTCTGGTTGCTGAAGCTACTTGTCCACGAAAACCTACTTATCCGCCCTTGCTGGAACATTCAGTGATCACAAGTGGTAAAGTTTGGCATTGGTCCATTACAACTCATGCATTACCAACTCTCTCTCTCTCTCTCTCTCTCTCTCTCTCTCTCTCTCTCTGGTTGTGCTTATCTGTGATAATCATGGGTGTGTAGACATGCTCTCCCTGATTTTCTTGAAGAAACTGTGACTGTGTGCCCAGGATGTCTGAGCAGAAGATGTAATGAGGGTGGAAGTACATGAGTCCTTCATAGTATAATAACATTATAGTCATATAAGTATTAGAGTAGTATTAAATGGCATGGTTAGTCATATATTTTATTTCTTTAACGTGAGCTTTAAATGTATTAAAAACAAAGTACTAATAACATGTAACTGTTGATTCTGCTAGTAAAAGTATTTCATGTTCCCTTATCACGTCGCCGCTGGCTTGCTCATTGGGGATAAATTCATAAATTTAATATCTATGTCCTGAATTTATATACTTCTGTAAAGCTGCTTTGGGACAATGTCCATTGTTAAAAGCGCTATACAAATAAACTGAACTTGAACTTGAACAGTATAAAGTCTCACCCCTAGATATAACTTTGCTATTTGTTTTAAGGCTACGTGGTGATAAATATTAAGTTTCAATGGAGTTGAAATTCATGACCACTGTTTAGAGATGTAGTTTAATGCTAAATCTCAAAGAAGTGTGTTCTCACTCTCACTCTTATTCCCTTGCGACCAGCAATGAGTCAGAAATATGTAGCACAGTCATAACAGAAAAAATATTGCTTATTATGTCTGAGATCAAGCATTTTCAGTTTCAGTGGAAGGCAAAGGAGGTCTTGTTTAGGCACTTTAACACTGACATAAAAGACCTGGTTAGTCTTGTAGAGGTGACCGGATATTTTCCTCTGTGAATCCACAGGCTGCATGTCTCCATCAGATTGTGTATCACTTTGGGCAAATACTGTTCCCAATACCCAATAATTTGTTTTGTTGTGGAGGGACTTGCCACTCAAGTGAATAATTCATTGACATGCTTTTCTCCAGCTCTACCCGCCATACCAAAGATGATTAGTACAGGGAACGTAACCTAGTCCTACATGGTGAAGTGTATAAAACATTGTCTTGTTGATTCATCATAGTTTCACTTTCATCTGCTTGCTCAGTTGGAAGCAATTATCAGTTACTTAAAACATTTATTGCTGTTCTATCTTTATTAAATGTGCTACAGTGAGTTCTTGTTACCACCGAGGCTGTAAGTGAGCATTAGTAATGTATAAAAAGCATTCTAGAGTCACCAGCTTGCCATCTTGCTAACTTTAGACAACCGTCAGAGATTCTCCAGCAGCATGCTCTTTATTATGACTGTTCTTGATGCTCAAGAGAGCTATGAAAATGCATTAGCATGAAGCATCCTGCGCTTAGTGCAGCACAAGCAACGTTCCATTCCTTCCAAAATAAAATTACTTCAGAAGCTTCTGAATTGTTGGCAGCCTTTTTTTTTTTCCCCCATAATCCCTTTTACCAATTGTGCCAATGATTCGAGAGCTGACAAATTTTTTGTTGAGGTTTTTGGTTTTGTCTTTGTGGTTAATTGGCCTAAACTGAAACTGAAATTTCAATCTGAAATGTAAAAGAATAAATAAATGGAGGTAAATTTATTCTAAGAAAAAAAAAAAAAAAAAACCGCTATCACAAAATATATATTTTAACAAAATATAATGTAACAAAATGTAACAAAATGAAGCATGCTCCTGTGTATATTTTACTTTCTTCACCTGGGTCTTTAGGAAACCTTAAATGGTCAACCATGACTTCCTGTTTCACTGGGGAATAAATGAGGTGACACAGAGACCCAATTCCCTTCCATTCATCAGCTAGGGGGACATTAGAGAATACACAAATGAAATGAGACAAAAGTGTGTTGGCCTACATTAAATCAGGCAATTTCTTAGGGCAGTATTTAAGAAGTTTAAAATAACTGGAACTGTCACAAACTTGCATGTAAGAGGACATAAGTATTCTGCTCCTATGCACAGGATGAGGAGGATGGTTAGAGAGGCAAAATGTTTTCCAAGTATCACTGAGATCTGGAGAAGATGGTACCATTTCACGGTCACCGTAATTCTCCAAATTTACAATGAGACCCCACTTCCATGCAAACAAACTATTTAGAAGGCATGCCAGAAGAAAGCATTTGATTTCATTTAAAGGCAAATGCAGACCTGCCTACATTAAATTGAACATTTTACACTGCAATGAGTTATGACTAAAAAAAAAATACCCCAAAAGAGCAGTCTTCTTTTTTCCACAATAAAAACGGCAGCCAACTGACGTATGAATCTGGAATAACTGACAGTTACCCAGATGTTTTGAACTCTCTGATATTAACTGATACCCCTGGAAGCCCCACCCCTTCCCCCATCTCACATTTGTAAACTTGATTTTACTTCTTGAAAGATGCGGTGCCCTCTCTTTCCGTCACGGTAAATGGAATATGTTTTGAGTTTGTTGATGTGAAATCAAATCTATCAGTGTATGTTTGGCTTATAGTAGCTAACATTAGACGAGAATATATTTAACATCAATAATTATATTTGTTAGTGATGCCACCGAAAGTTTTTAGCCGTTTTTTTAGACGAAAGAGAAAGAAGGCTGAATATTATAAAACTAATCAGGCCTACAACAAAGCATCAAATCTAACACTTTACAAGTCATTTCAGAGGTAATGATAATTAGAAAATAATTTTAAACGCTGTTTGCTTGGCTGCACCAGTTCAAACAGCATGGCCAGGTCCATTATAGTAGTAAGGTTTTTTTTTTTCCCTCATAAAGCAAAGAACCCAATCCCCACAGTTAAGTATGGTGGGAGATCTGTGATGTTGTGGGCCAGTGTTTAATCCAAAGGCCCTTGGAACCTTGTTAGGTTGTTAGGATACATAGCATCACTGACTCCATGAAGTACCAGGAGATTTTAAATGAAAATCTCACTGCCTCTGACAATAAGCTACATTTAAATGACACTGATCCAAAACATACGTCCATATCCACACAAAAGTTACCACGGAATCAAACGTTTGTCATGGCCACCTCAGTCCCCTGGCCTAAACTCCACTGAAAATGTGGGGTGAGCTGAAGAGGAGAGAACAAGAAAAGGACCAAACACCCTGGTGGTAGTGAGATTCTGTATCGAGGTTAGATTCAGACAGTGTGTGATTAAGCTAATTGACCCCAAAGACATTTTCTTACAAATCTTTACCAAGGGTGCTAATAATTCTGCAGTTGTCTATATATATATATATATATATATATATATATATATATATATATATATATATATATATATATATATATATAGTCAGGAAGCCCAATTAAACAAATAGTTGTTTTGATTGAAGAAGTGAAAGTGGATGGTTAGAGCAGAAGAGAGGTGAATGCTTGATGCTAACCTGCTGCCTGATTCAGGGTGTGTCCTGTATTTCCTAGCGAAGGCGCTTGTGTCCTCTGAGACAGTGATGATTTAGGGCCCACGTTGCCTACATGTGATTAGAATGCATAAAGGATTTTATTTATGCTTCATACTGGGTTTCACCTTTTTCCATTTTTAAGGTCCACACTGCCCAGTGTGTGAATGAAGTGAACACAAAATATTATGTTCTCGGCATATGGCAGTAATATCCTGCTGGAGAGGAGCCCACATGGGTGACTCCTAATGCAAGATTTACTTCCTGCTCTGTATGGCTCCCTCTTCTGCAAGGAATGTGGAAGGTTTGTATGGGGACACTCATCTTCTGCTTCTGTTTTTTTTTTTTTTTTTTTTTTTTACAGCTGAAGAAATGAACCAGTACTACTGATGAATGAATTGAGTTGAATTCAGGATCTTTCTAGGAACCTGTTGTATATTTTGCTTCAGTTTGTGTTGCAGTTGTCTTTCACTGAACTATTCACTATGCATTGCATTTATTAAAAAAAAAAAACAAACAAAAAAAAAAATAAAATTTGAGGATAAGCACAGACTTAAGCGAAACAAAGACAAACATTAAAAGAGGAATTTGTCATTTTTAAAGTGTTCCTACATCCATAATAATCATATAATTTCTAAGCTGGGCAGCAGTGATGTAGTGGGAAGCATTGACACCGTACATCTCCAGTGTTCCAGGTTTGACCCTGAGCTCAGGTTATTGTCTTTGCGGAGTATTGCTTGCTCTCCCCGTGTCCGTGTGGGTTTCCTCTGGGTTGTCCAGTTTCCTCTTACCTCCCAAAAACATGCTGGTAGGTGTAGTTGTGAGTTGCCTCTAGCTGTGAGTGAGTGTGTGTGTGTGTGTGTGTCTAGGTCTAGTGCATCTGGGATATGCTCTGGATCCACTGAGACCTCGACCAGGATAGTTACTGAAGATAAATGAAAGAATGAATTTCAAAGATTCTTTTAAAATGTGAAACAGTATTACACTGCAGTGGATCTGACTAGTTCCTTGGAAGTTTCAGGCTTCTGTTTTTTTTTTTCTTTTTTCTGTCCTGGATATTATCTCCACCCTATCTGGATACAGAGCTGCTCAGCCAAGAGTGTGTTTTGGGTTTGTTTTGGGTATTGTCATGCATTTCATAGGGAATCAGATACAAATCTACACATTTAAATGAAGAAGAAAAAAATTCTCACTAAAAAATAACATTTTCACTCAACACGTTTTCAAGTAAATAAAAATAAACTTATTTGAAAATGCATTTTATGTCTAATCACAAGTAAAAGAATAAAATAATAAATATATAAATAAATAAAAACCGCACTTACACTGGGTCTCCCCTAGCACTGAATTAAAAATCTTGTACGGTAGCACTGCTTGTATTGTTCTCCGCTTGATATATCGCTTTGCTTGTATTTCCTCATTTGTAAGTCGCTTTGGATAAAAGTGTCAGCTAAATGAATAGATGTAAATGTAAGTAGGCTGATGTGTATTTCTCACTGTATTTCAACACTTAAACACATTTGGTGTTATCATAACTTTAGCGTCGTGTTAGCACACATTTGTGTGTAATAGCAAAGACTGGGTTTTTGCAGTAACAGCAGTTTAAAGTGACAGCTGGCATATGATACAGAGTGTTTACTGTGCACACTGCATAACATAATGCTAATTATTGTATGTTGTATACTATGAATATAATATGTGCATTTGGATAGTGTGATTTGTAGTTATGAGATGCATTGCAAATATAGATTCATTATCTATTCATCTAATCATTCACTATTTGACCGATTGTTTTATTATTTTTTTTTTTTTTACTGTATGTTCAATTTGTTTAAATGTTGTTTTTATATGACGTAGCTTCACAATTCATTGTTCATGTTGGCTGAATGTTATGAATGGCCACACGCTTGTATTGAATATAGCAAAAATTATGATGCGTTGCTTGCGTTCACCTTGTGCTGAAATATCTTCCCTGTGCTTTTTTTTTTTTTCCTATTTACAAAAATGACTATCGTCTCCTTAAAATATTACAAAATAAAACATTATGGTATAATATAGGTATAATAGATACAACTTCAATTCCGAAAATGTTGGGACAGTATGGAAAATAATAATAAAAACAAAAAGGAGTGATTTGTAAATGTACGTTGACTTGTATTTAAACAAAAAACATAGAAAGACAAGGTATTTGATGTTTTATCTAATCAACTGCATAGGTTTTTGAAGATAAATGTTTATTTTGAAATTGATGCATGCAACACGTTCCAAAAAAGTTGGGACGGGGCAATTTAGGACTAATAGTGATGTGACAAGTTGAAATAAGAAGGTGATGGGAAACAGGTGAGGCAATCGTCTAATCATAGTATATAAGGAGCCTCCAAAAAAGGCGTAGTCCTTCAACAGCAAGGATGGGTCGAGGCTCACCAATCTGCCAACAGATGCGTCTTTGAGAACAACATTCCCCAAAGACAATTCGGTAGGATTTTGGGCATTTCACCTTCTACAGTGCACAATACAATTAAAAGATTCAAGGAATCCGGTCAAATCTCGGTGCGTAAAGGGCGTGGCCGAAAACAACTTCTGAATGTGTGTGATCTCTGATCCCTCAGACGTCGCTGTCTTAAAAACCATCATGAGTCTGTAATGGAGATCCTGACGTGGGCTCGGGAATACTTTGGTAAACCTTTGTCAATCAACACCATTCGCCGCTGCATCCACAGATGCAAGTTAAGGCTTTACTATGCAAAGCAGAAGCCATACATCAACACTGTCCAGAAGCGCCACGACTTCGCTGGGCTCGGTCTCATCTGAGATGGACAGTAGCACAGTGGAATCGTGTTTTGTGGTCTGATGAGTCGACATTTCAAATAGTTTTTGGACAAAACAGCCGTCGTGTTCTCCGGGCCAAAGAGAAAAAGGACCATCCAAGCTGTTATCAGTGTCAGGTCCAAAAGCCAGCGTCTGTCATGGTATGGGGGTGTGTTAGTGCCCATGGCGTGGGTAACTTGCACATCTGTGAGGGCACCATTAATGTAGAAAGATACGTACACTTTTTGGAGTAACATATGCTGCCATCCAGAGCAGGACAACGCCAAACCACATTCTGCCCGCATGGTTGCGTAGGCAGAGAGTGCGGGTGCTAGCATGGCCTGCCTGCAGTCCTGACCTGTCTCCGATTGAGAATGTGTGGCGCATTTATGAAGCGCAAAATAAGGCAACAAAGGCCTCGTACAATTATGCAGCTGAAGAAATGCATAATGGATGAATGGGGGAAAATTCCACTTGCTAAACTTAACCAACTGGTGTCTTCAGTGCCCATAGCTTAATAAGTGTTATTAAAACAAAAGGTGATGTTATACAGTGGTAAACAGTCGACTGTCCCAACATTTTTGGAGTGTGTTGCAGTCATCAGCTTTGAAATGAGTGTATTTTTCAAAAATAAATTAAATTCACAAAGTAAAACATCAGATAATGTGTTAATAATGTGTTTTCAGTATAGTACAGGGTGAATTGAATTTTCAAATGACTCTTTTTGTTTTTTTGTTTTTTGCATTTTCCATACTGTAGCAACTTTTTCGGAATTGGGGTTGTAGGAATATGCAACTATACATGGCTAGATTTTTTTTTTTAAATTAAATGCCCCAGTGTAATAATATCCAATTTTAAGCTCATCTTTGAAGTGAGTTGAATGCGAGACTTTGTTTTGTATGTTTTGGTCCACTTCAAATGTCTCATGTGGCTCCTTCTTTTTATATTTTCATTGTGTTGTAGCTGTGTGGGAGTGGATGAGGATGATGCACCAGACATCGACATTTACCACTGCCCCAACTGCGAGAAGACACACGGCAAATCCACCTGTGAGTACTTTCAAACCTTCACTGCTTCGATTAACTGAGCTTGAAACTATATTTGGTTTGTAAAATTTCATTGTTACTGTGTTGGAAGGTTTCTTTCGAGCAAGAGGTATCAGACACTATATGCCGGGGGAAAGCGTCTGAAGATGAGACTAGAGTTTTGATGATTATTTATGTAAATGGTGTTATTCCTCAAAAGCACAGAAACAGTAATCTGTAGCACCAGCTGCTCACAACACACAATATTGACATTAGATTTGGGATTTGTGCGTAGGCTCATTTATATATTCCCTCCCTCAGTGATATCAGAATTATAATTAATTTGTGATAATTAACCAACATTATATTGTGCAGCCCTTTCTGTATTGTGTATTGTGTTTTACATGATCAAAAAACACAATATTTTAGATTCAACCTTCAGAGACAAACACGCAAATAACAACTTATTGCTAGCGATTACAGTTTATTATTATTATTAATATTAACGATGATTTTTTTTGTCCTCTGAGTGATTTATCTCTCAAGCTTTTCCTTGCACGTAATTGTTTATACATAAGTTCATACATTTATGAATTAGTTCTTAATATAATATTGCATTGATGTTTTTTTGTGAAAAAATTCTATTTTAATTATGGATTCAGTTCGTGAGTGAGTGCAATAAATGCACAATAGCAAGGCCGTTTCTCAGGAACTTCAGGCTACACCACAAACTTTGTCTAAACCAGATTTCTCTGCCTCTGGCACTTTTCTTTGCAGTGAAAAAGAAAAAGAACTGGAATAAACATGACACGGGGCAAAGCGGAGACGTCAAACCGGTTCAGAACGGCAGTCAGGTGTTTATAAAGGAGCTGCGCAGCAGGACGTTCCCCAGGTACAGCTGCGTTTGCTCAATATTACTCTTCAAAATTACTTTATATTTGATTAATATTGTTTATTTTAAATGTGTAGATCCAGAACAGCAATGTGCAAGTTTTTCAGTACCTTGTGACCATCAATGGATGGCGCTCTCTGATCGTAATTCTGATCCCAAAGGACGATTGTGCAACAAAATAAAAAGCAAGTTCATGCAGAATAGAATTAATTGCATCATCGGGGTGGGACGCAGCAACATCAAAAATATATCACACACTTTATCACAACTACTGTATATCACGACATTTCTACGATGCACAGTATATACAGTAGGTTTGTTATCAAACAACCAGTAAAAAAAAGAAAAAAAAGAAAAGAAAATCCCTGGAAAACAAAGAAAAAAAAAAATACACATGGAACATTAGGAATACAAAATTCAGTAAAAATAAATCTGACAATTATACATTACAATAAAACATTTTACAATTTTAAAGATGTAAATTTTCAGTTTTTAGAAATTTACTGTCAGAATGTGTAACCGCTATTAAAAATGTGATTTAAAAATTGCCGTATTATCACCGACACACAAAAGTAAGTAAGAATACCAAATAACAATACAGGATTGATACATACAGGTTCATCTCAAAAGATTTGAATATCATGGTAAAGTTTGTTTTTTCCCATAATTTAATTCAAAAGTGGAACTTTCATATATTCTAGATTCATTACACATAAAGGGAAATATTTCAAACCTTTTTTTGTTTTAATCTTGATGATTACGGCTTACAGCTCATGGAAGTTGGTCCACTGTGTTTTCTCAAGTCGAGAGTCGATGCAGCGTCTACCAGGAGATTTTAGAGAACTTCATGCTTCCATCTGCTGACAAGCTTTATGGAGATGCTGATTTCCTTTTCCAGCAGGACTTGGCACCTGCCACAGTGCCACAACTACTAGTAACTGGTTTGCTGACCATGGTATTACTGTGCTTGATTGGCCAGCCAACTCACCTGACCTGAATTTTGTCAAGAGGAAGATGAGAGACACCAGACCCAACAATACAGACGAGCTGAAGGCCGCTATCGAAGCAACCTGGGCTTCCATAACACCTCAGCAGTGCCACAGGCTGATTGCCTCCATGCCACGCCGCACTGATGCAGTAATTTATGCAAAAGGAGCCCCGACCAAGTATTAAAATTATTTATAAATTAAACATGCTTTTCAGAAGGTCGACATTTCTGTATTATAAATTCTTTATTCTAATATTTTGAGATACTGGATTTTTGATTTCCATGAGCTGTAAGCCGTAATCATCAAGATTAAAACAAAAAAGGCTTGAAATATGTCACTTTATGCGTAATGAATCTAGAATATATGAAAGTTTCACTTTTTGAATGAAATTACGGAAAAAAACGAACTTTTCCACGATATTCTAATTTTTTGAGATGCACCTGTATACATGGTGCTAATACAGATATAATACAATATTTAAATTCACAATTCCTGATATTAGCGTATACCTCATATATACTCTATATGAAATACAAATTGAGCAATATATATGTATTATGTGTAGAATTAGAACCCATAAATGTTATCAGGGGTTTAGTAATTGTTTAGCCTGTCAGCAGTAGGGAAGAAATAATTTTGAATTGTGAGGACTTGAATGTGAGAAACTGGAAATATCTACCTGAAATACACTATGTGCAGGGTGCGACAGATTCGTAATAACCCTGGCATATTTAATGATGCCTTCACAGTGACTGATGTACAGTACTGGCTACATGATATTCATTATGCACTGTGCCATTTAAATATCAGCCACAATCCATACAGTGAATAGGGTCTGGTTTGAGACGCGTCACTTCATATCCATTGGGACAGAGACAAATCTTTCTGTAGTGTTTATACAACAGAGTTTACAATATTTCCGGATCTCTTTGTAAGTGTCCTACAATTAAATTAAATTTCCAGTATATGAAATTGTATTGGCGCCGTTTAGAACGTAGCAGTGTGCTTCCTTGCAGCTCAGAGGACGTGGTGGTCAAGCTCAGTGGGAATCAGCTGACCTTGGACTATCTAGAAGAAAACGGTTTCAACGAGCCCATCCTGATCCAGAAGAAAGAGGGTCTTGGGATGACCCTGCCTCCTCCCACTTTCTACGTCAGTGATGTCGAAAACTATGTTGGTAAGAACTCTCGTAGATGTGATAACTCAATCATTATCATGTCCAGATATGCTGATGACAATAAGAGCTTCCTGCTTCTTGTAATTAAATGTATCAGTGAGAACTATAGTTTTTAAAAAAAATTTTTTTAATATATTTTAGGGGTGTGACAATATACAGGTAAGAGGGTATACTGTGATTAGAAAACAGGTCACAGTGTGATACTCCAGTATAGATAAACATGTCACTAAAACATTAGTTGATGCAATTTTTAGGGAGAAAAGCCAAATGATTATTAAATTGTTAGATACATGGCTGAGTGATTCCCTTAACAGGTCCACTGGTTCATACATTTTAAAGCTAGTCTTTGCCACAGGGTTTTTATGTCTTGAGTAATTTTGATTTTAAAGGACATTTCTCCTATAAAATTATGCACAATATGCACTTGCCACAATGTGCTTTTTAGACAATTCCATAAACCACATGAAATATTTGTTTTTAAAAAGGGTATTGTAATTAAAAATGCAGTTAGTATGCTATTTGTATGCTGTTACCTGGTACCTAGACGTAAAAATATTCTAGCAGTTTCTGTAACTGAATAATTGAAAAGCCGTGCTGCTACTGTATTTGACAATTTGTAAAAGCAGGGTTATTAAAAATTGTGATATTGTGTTGGTCCCAGCTCTGTTTCACATGCAGTTAAAATAAGGTTTAAGTATAAACAAGAAGTCTTTACTAAGTAAAATACAACAGTAGTTCATTATTTGAACATCATTTACAGTTGGCATATATGAAGTTGCCCTCAGTAGTGTTCACTAGAGGGCACCAGTGCATCACAAATGTTTAACCCTGAACCGAGTTCTGCTGAGTCAGTGTTTTGAATCATAATAAATGGTACTGAACTGTTTCTCTTTCTTATTCCAGGGCCTGATGTGCTCGTGGATGTTGTCGATGTCACCAAACAGACAGACAGCAAGATGAAGTTAAAAGAATTTGTAGATTATTATTACAGCACAAACAGAAAGAAAGTGTTAAATGTCATCAATCTGGAATTCTCACAGACAAGGTGAGCACAACGGTGCGGATTTCTCTAACGTTAATGGCATGGTGTGTTTAAACAGTACTGCAAACAATAAACTATTGGTTTACTTGTACAGATTTCTATTAAAACGCCACTCATATAGAAAAAAAAAACTGTCCAAAAATGTATTTCCCTGACACGAATAAAACTGAAAAACAGTACATGACCTGCTCTTTCGGTCTTTTGTTGAAACACCTTAAATTGTTTTAAAATAAAAACTTTTTAAACTCATAAAAAGACAGTAAAAATGTTTAGAAATGTTTGCACCCTTGTAGCTCGAATTCTCTCTGTCACAAGATAACCATGAGTATGGGAATGTGAGGGCGAACACATGCAGCGTTGCCAACTGAGCAATTTGTTGTTGGATTTGGTGGCTTTTTAGTCTCCTTTATTGACTTTATTTGCTTTTTGTCCCACCTACACACTTCTTTGTTCTTGACGATTCAATGAAATTAGCCCATGGAGACTTGTAGTGACATTTTGAGCATGCATTGGCTACTTTCCCCTGAAAAGAGTTTGCAGCACTGAACACAAGTTAATACAGATTCACAATTTGTTCGTTGGCGACCTTGGCTACTGTCTTACACAGCTACTTATAGCTTGCTACTTTGGCTACTGGTTTAGACAAAATATGCTAGCGTAATGTTAGCTAACTTACTATCAAACTTAGCTGCCTGCTTACACAATATAATAACCTAGCATCTAATGTTACTTAGCTTGCTAGTACATGGGTTTAATTACATCATATACCCAACATTGTTTAAACTGTTAGTGAACTTGGCTACTAAGTCTAATAGCTACAGTGCAGTGTATATGTAGCACTATGTATGTGTATGTGTATGTTGCTAATTAAGGATGGGGCAATTCTGTTTGATAGTCAAGCTGTTCTTTTTGAGCAGAGTATACAGATGAGGAGATGACAGTTGGACAGAATAAGGGACTAAAGTGCTGCTGCATTGCTCTCTTTAGGTAGAGATTAATCAAAGGCCGCTGACACCACTATCAGCAGGTATTTGAACCTAATCGTGCGTAATGTAGGAACCCGTTAACTAAACTGAAAATAGACCAACGTCTTTGAAAGACGTTTAAACTAAAGTCAGCTCAGATTTCAGTACAAAATAAATCTTGGACGCCACTCAAGCTCACGTGTTAACTGTAAATATTAACATGCAAATCATTCAGGGTGGATTTTTCCATTAAGGGTGCAAACTTCTGTACTGTACAGCCCCCACTCCAAATTGACTGTCTGTCTCTGTGTTGTGTGATGTCTCCATTTACAATAACAAAGAACCCAAACAGTATGGACACTAATGTAATACAGTGACAAAATATATATGGGTACATTTTGTCTTTATATTCTGTGTGTATTTTTTTGTTTTTTCAGAATGGCTAGTATTGTTGAGAGTCCGCAGATTGTAAGGAGGCTCTCATGGGTGGCGAACTACTGGCCTGATGATGCTCTGCTCGGGAAGCCCCAAGTCACCAAATACTGTCTGATCTGCGTGAAGGACAGCTACACTGATTTCCACATCGAGTGTGCCGGTGCCTCTGTGTGGTACCATGTCCTGAAGGTGAATATCCATAGATTATATTCTACATTTTGAACATTATTTTGTATAATTAAAAAAAAAAAAAAAAAGTCAGTGCTGCTGCTTGCTGGTGTAAATAACAGATACAGATTTGTTGTGTATATGAATTAATACCCGTCAGCAATTAACAAAAACATTTCTGCATCTGTTACAGTCCAGGTCCATCCTTAGGGTCGATAGACAAATAAAAAAATAAATAATAGGATTGATAGATAAATAGTTTGATAAATAAATAAATACAGGGTGTCCCAGAATTCTCCTTACATAGGGGACTATGCCTGCCAGTACCACGTCGATTGTGCCTTTGTGAGTGGATGTTCGTGAATGTCTGTTTCTTGGGTTGGTCCACAACACATCCGGTCTTTTTGAATTTGTTAATAAGTTTGTTAATAAGCAACAATGTCATGTGTGATGTGCTTTCCAAGTTTCCTGTTAAAGTCCATCGCAACCTTGCGACAGCTTCACGACCCAGCCATGAGAATGATTTCAATACATTCTTCTTTTGTCGAAGGCATTCTTAAAAAAAAAAAAAATAAAATAAATAAATAAATATATATATATATATATATATATATATATATATATATATATATATATATATATATATATATATATATATATATATATACATACAGTACTGTGCAAACATTTTAGGCACATGCAAAGAAATGCGGTAGAGCAAAGATGCCTTCAAAATAATGAAATTAAGTATTTCTACATTAACAAAAATACCATAAAGAGCAGTAAACAGTAGTAAATGAAACAAAGTTTTTTATGGTGTGAAAATAAATAAATAAATAAATAAAAATAGTAGTATCCGGTACAATTTGTGCAGTTTTATAAGGAAATTAGCTGGTAAGTTCTATTGAGCATCTTGCAGAACCAGACACAGTTCTTCTGGAGACAAGTGTAAGACTCTTGGTCTCTTGCGTAATATGCTGCTTTCTTTAATAACATACAGACATTTTTCTGTAAAATTTATTTTGTGCTAGAAAACTAATGTTTGGGAATCTAAAATGTTTTTTGTACTGACTTGATAATGTAGACGTCATAAAAAAAAATCTATAACAAAGTTTGTACTAAAAAAATAGGGTGTCTAAAACTTTTGCACAGTACTGTGCATATATATATATATAAAACCAAGTATGAAACTTTTCCAAAACAAATACTAAACAAACAAATTAATCAATAAATAAAAAGTGCTGCAACGGAGGAAGATAGATTTTTACTTGTTTTAAGTATCTACATAAGACATCCAATGTCGTACCATTTTGTTGATCTGTTAACATGCCATATAAAACTAAAGATCTTCAATTCCTTAATCCAACAAGCCTTAAAACAAATGTGCTACATTATCATTTTTAAAAACTTAACTGGATGAACACGAGAACTGAAGCAGATGGTATCTTGCCGCTCTGTGATGTCTGTATGTTAAGCTGGTCATTATGATAACTTATAATTTCATTCATATCCCACTGACTACCATCTATTTTACTGTGAGGTTTAAAACACTTCCTCTGACAAAATAAGACAGTGGTTTCTTAGTTTAAAAACTCTTGGCCATGACTCATTTAGTGTTTCGTCGACTCAATTTGCAAGGTTTTCTCTATAAACATAAAGGAAGGCTGTGCTACTCACTTGTTCCACAGACCTAATGCTGTAATATGTAATCAAACAGGCCACCAGAAACTTTCCACTTTCTTATGACAGCTAACAGCGGTAACATTTAATCCTGCAGACTGACAGGGTCAAAGTAGTTAAGAAATCATTATGCAAAAATAAACAGGTTTCTGAACTGAAACAGCCAATAAAAAATATAAAACTGTGTTTGTGACACCAAGAACACACAGACTTCATATAGAGCTGTGAGACGCCTTCTGTGAGTTCTTGCTAAGATGGAGGTAAACTCCCAAACTAAAGGAAACAGGGAAAGGAAACACCAACAGCAAGTATTTTAATAGAGCACAAGGTACCAGAACAGCTTCAGTTTGCCTTGGCGTAGATTCTGCAGAGGTGTGGAGCTTTACTGCTGGGGTGAAACAATAAATTCCACCATTTAGTATGTTAGTATGGGCGTGAAGGAAAAGCCTACACCTCTTAGAAGAGTTCATTTGGGTTGAGATCTGGTGACCCAGACTGTTATAGATTAAGGATTACTTTACACATACTATCCCCTCATATATATAAGTAACCCTTAATCTGTAACAGTCTGGGTGTATATGGAGATTATATATATATATATAGGGAGAGAGAGAGAGAGTTTATATTTATCAATTAACAAAATGCAAAGTGAGTGAACAGAAGAAAAATCTACATCAAATCAGTATTTGGTGTGACCACCCTTTGCCTTCAAAACAGCATCAATTCTTCTAGGTACACTTGCACAAAGTCAGATTTGCAGATTGGTGAACCTCTGCCCATCTTTACTTCGGAAAGACTCTGCCTCTCTAAGATACTCTTTTTATACCCAATCATGTTACTGACCTGTTGCCAATTAACCTAATTAGTTGCAAAATGTTCCTCCAGCTGTTTCTTTTTAGTAACACTTACTTTTCCAGCCTTTTGTTGCCCCGTCCCAACTTTTTTGAGACGTGTTGCTGCCATCAAATTCAAAATTACCTTATTTTTTTCTTAAAATGGTAAATTTCCTCAGTTTAAACATTTCATATGTTTTCTGTGTTCCATTGTGAATAACTGTTGTTTATGAGATTTGCAAATCATTGCATTCTGTTTTTATTTACATTTTACACAACGTCCCAACTTTTTTAGAATAGGGGTTGTGTGTGTGTGTGTGTGTGTGTGTGTGTGTGTGTGTGTGTGTGTGTGTGTGTGTGTGTGTGTGTGTGTGTGTGTGTGTGTATATATATATATATATATATATATATATATATATATATATATATATATATATATATATATAGACTTTTTATTTTATGACTTCTACATTATCAAGTCAGTACAAAAAACAGCACAAAATTAAAAAAATGTTTGTATGTCATTAAAGAAAGCAGCATATTATGTAAGAGACACTTTTCAGACAAAAAACACAATGAAGGCTGCTGGGTTTTGCTGCAAAAATAAGAAGCGAGTGCGACAGTCAAAGTCTCCAAAAGAACTGTGGCTGGTTCAAGATGCTCAGTAAAGCTTACCAGCTCATTTCCTTATAAAACTGCACAAATTGTACCGGAGACTACTATTGTTATTTTTATTTTTATTTATTTGTCACACCAAATATTGACTTTGTTTCATTTACTACTGTTTATTGCTCTTTATGGTATTTTTTTTTTAATGTAGAAACATTTAATTTCATTATTTTGAAGGCATATTACTTTTATTATGTCTCTGACTGTATTTCGCGTACACCTTCTCTGTAACCTCTGATGGTGTGTCAGGTACTTGGGCTGAAAGTATCAGTCTAAATGGGGATCACATTTAGGGGACAGTGACTCCTCAAACTAGCATAGTTACATGATGATAAACAACTACAAATCCAGTTGCAAACCTCACATGACCTACCACATTTTGAACACATTTTGAACATTAGCTAAGAACTGAGGTTGAGTTAAAGGTTGAGTGTCAATGATTATTATATTCTAATGCTGCACAAATATTTGTGGATGATCTGAATTCAATTCAACTCAATGGGGACAATCTGGAAGACAGCGGCACAATAGACATGTGAATTTTAACCCAGAGCAGCAACTAGCTTTTCAGTGTCTGTGATTACAATTGACATATGCTTGCAGTGCATTATGGGAAAATAGACAGGAACTACATTGTATCAGTCTTATAATGGATTCCATGTGTTCCAGATTTTGGGACATAAAATGGTTGATGTTCTAAGAAGAACACTACTAGGCCTTAATTATAACATTTGTGACATAGCATGTAACATATTACCTTCGTCCTCAGGGTGAGAAGATCTTCTTCCTGATCAAGCCCACCTCAGCCAACCTGTCTCTCTACGAGCGCTGGAGATCCTCCTCCAACCATTGCGAGATGTTCTTCGCCGACCAGGTGGACAAGTGCTACAAATGCACGCTGAAGCAGGGCCAGACTCTCTTCATTCCATCAGGTGATTACTGAATATGGAAAAATCATAAAGCCATTGCATGTGTAATCAGTCAGTCAGTGGAAAGCAATGTGTTGGGGTGTTTTCAGAAACTAGAAAACTATTTGACCCTTTAATTGTTTCAGAATGTGAACTACTCTGTAGTTTTGTAACATTTATTATACAGTGCTGTGAAAAAGTATTTTCTGATTTCTTCTGGTTTTGTATATCTCATACTAAATGGTGGAATTTTAGCCCATTCTTCTTTGTAGAACTGCTTTAGTTTAGCCACACTGGAGGGTTTTCGAGCACGACCTGCCCATTTAACCTCTTGAGCCGGACTAGCCCGTGTGCGGGCCTGACGTCATCCGGTTTTACGAGGTTTAAGATTACCATATAGACTACTTCCTAAAAATGTTAATAATATTAACAAACTATATATCATTTGAAAGGTCTAAGGGTTTAGTGTCAATATATGGTCTCAGTTTTACGATATAGATGCTCCAGCAACAGTAATATAGTAGTTTGTGTCGGGAGTACAAATGACAACATGAAAAATAAAAACGGGACTTCATACCTTTGTTATGATATAGCGATCGCGAGTCGAATCCAATCTGTCGCAGCTAGGTAAAAAGTCCATGAAAACCATCTAGTGGCAAACATCCAATGCTATTATTTGTCCACAAAAGCATATAAACTGTGAAATATTGCTATATAATCCATTGTTTACATAAGAATTCTTCTGCACGACCTTTCCTCCATCATCGTTCTTCAAAAGAATATATACAGTCTGAGCACCGTTTACGTCGCAAAACTGTGTATGAGTCTTCCAAACACATTAGCCAGCATCCAAAGTTTGTTTTAAAACGCAGGGCGGTAGTTTCACGCATAATATCCAAACAGTACTGTCGAAAATTGTGACGTCTTGATCATTCTCTGAATACCCCACGAACCAATAACTTCATGGAAAAATGTTGATAGACATGTATGGTCGCCCATCGCAGTCATATTAGCATATGTAAAGAAACAAGTGCATGTTTTTTGAGGCTGACTGCAGCGTGTATGGTCAGCGATCACACCCATATCAGTATATGTAAAGAACAAATGAATGTTTTTTGAGGCTGTATGGGCAGCCATTACAGTCAAAGCTCCAGGTGGCCCACTTTTTAAAAAGGCACTAGTCAGACAAAAAACTTGCAGGGACCTCGTTTTTTGGTCCTCAAACTTGAAACGTAACTTCTTTAGACTTGTTGCTATGAGCACATTGCATTTCTAGATATTGTCAGCATGTTTATCATTGTTATTTTTTTAATGGAAAAAAAAATGTTATGCAACAAACATTTCCATTCCAGTTTTTCATTTTTAACATATATTAATTTATGAAACTTGAAAAATAAAGCTCAGAGTGTCTTCTTTCAAATGATACCACAAGTATGTTTATACTTCAAAGGGTTCAGGAAAAACAACCATTTAAGTGAAAGTAGGTCATTTTCATGTGTTGGGTTTAGAGTGGGGGTGCATCTCAAGAGGTTAAGGTCCTGCCACAGCATCTCACCTGGTTCAAGTCAGGACTTTGACTAGGCCACTGCAAAACATTTAGGATTTTCTGGTAGAGCAGAATTCATGTTTCCCTCAATTATTGCAAGTTGCCCAGGCCCTGAAGCAGCAAAGCATCCCCACACCATCACACTTCCACCACCATGCTTGATCATAGGTATGATGTTCATTTTGTGGAATTCTGAACATCCCATTCCAGATTAAGTCCCCCCCCCTTTGCTGTTATAATAAACTCCACTGTTCTGGGAAGGCTTTCCACTAGATTTTGGAGTATGGCTTTGGGAATTTGTTCTAATTCAGCCACAAGAGCATTAGTGAGGTCAGGCACTGATGTTGAGTGAGGAGGCCTGGCACGTATTCGGCTTTCCAGTTCAGTTTCAGTTCCAAAGGTGTTCAGTTGGGTTGGGGTCAGGGCGCTGTGCAGGACACTCTAGTTCTTCCACACCAACCTTGGCAAACCATGTCTTCATAGACTGCGCTTTGTGCACAGGGACATTGTCATGTTGGGACTGGTTTGGGCCTCTTAGTTCTAGTGAAAAAAAATCTTAATGCTACAGCATGCAAACACATTCTATACAATTCGGTGCTTCCAACATTGTGGCAACAGTTTGGGGGAGAATCACATATGGGTGTGATGCTCAGGTGTCCACAAACTTTTGTTCATATAGTGTATATAAAAAGAAAATATGTCTAAAAGTTTTTTCACCCATCCAGGTCATTTTGAATATGTAATAGTAGCAAGTCAGTTAATATGATCTTGATGGTTCTCCACTTCTGAGTAGATTAAATCCTTTAAATGAGTGAAGGAAGGTCTTCAAGATTTAACCACAACCTGAATCCACTTGTTTCACTGCTAGTAAATGTGTGGTGGTCTGGCAAAACCCTTTAGATTTGACTGTGGCTGAATTCTGCCAAAACGATTTGGACAAAGTTGGGTTTTACTACTTATAATACACTTTGATACCTCAACCATAAATATATTTTAGCCAAAAAAAAAAAAAAAAACCCAGAATATTTATTTTCTACCGTGCCTAGATTATGTTCCTCCAAAAATCATGTCGAGCAAGGAGCCAGTTTAAGAAGCACTGTGGTTAAAAAAAAAAAGTAAATATGCCTAAAGATGTCTAAAATGTTGCTAGCTAACTGTGCTTTCTTCACACAGTGAATGTCAGGCCTTGATCAAGTTGTTGGATAGTTACGTATCATAATGAAATGGACATGATCCTAATCAATTCACTTTGTAATCAGATAATGGCTGTCAAACTGTCTGCAATGCTCCTGTACCACAGTCAGAATTAAATCTTCAAATGAAATTTTCTCTCTTTTCACTTTTGGGGGTAACTATGCTTTAAAATATTATAACTTTACTTGTGATGAAGATACACATAAAATGTCAAATTTTCACCATGTAAAAGGTTTTCCCAGGCCGACACACAAATAGTAAATATGTGAATAGTGTAACCCTGCTGAACTCGTGTTATCTGTCCCTGCAGGATGGATTAATGCAGTATTGACGCCCGTGGACTGTCTCGCCTTCGCTGGACACTTTGTCCACAATCTAAGTGTAGAGATGCAGATGAGGTCAGTGACATTTCTCCTTTCAGTACAATATTTTAAACGCAATGTGACAGTGATCATTATTTTTCATAATGTGGGTGGTATATCATGATGGAAAACGTTTCTCCAGATTTGTTACTTTAGATCTGTGCTTAAAAATGAGATGCTGATCACTAAAGTAATAGAATGTAAAACCCTGATTTTCATTGTTCCTGTAGTGCTGAAATGTTAGAGTCAGACTCAAGGACATCTAGCAGGCTGAAGTGTGCCTCTTCGAGTGCAGTTTTCATTAATCTACATTGTAAAGGTCAATTTGCTTCTCTCCACTCAGGGCATATGAGGTGGAAAAAAGACTCAAGGTCGCGAGTCTGACTCCATTTCCCAACTTCGAGACAGCGTGCTGGTACGTGGGGAGGCATTACCTGGAGAGGTTTAAAAGTGAGTGCTACTTTGTATATTAAACGTCGGTGGGGCTGAGATCATTTATGTGCTCATTTTAACAAATACAAGCCTATGTAAAACTGATTTCAATCTAATGGTCTAATGAGCTTAGCACCAGTGAGCAGTGAACCTAGCATTTTTGCATTATCAAGTATCATTTTGTGCTGTGAAGGCAGGACAGTATAGCTACAGTGAAGTAATCTGAAATATTTATACTCTTGACATAATGCAAAACAAGTTTAGTTAATGACATACAGTGCTGTGAAAAAGTATTTGCCCTGATTTTTCTGTATATCTCATAATAAGTTGTTTCAGAAATTAAAACATAATCTAAGATAAAACAAAGGCAACCTGAGTAAAAAATACAGTTTTTAAATGATAATGTTATTTATTGAAGAAAAAAAGTTATCTAATACCAACTGGGCCTGTGTGAAAATGTATTTGCCCCCATAGTTAAGTCCCCAAATCTATGAAACTGCATTCATAATGGGGGTTCAGCTGGATTAGGCCTGATTACTAAAAACCCTGTTCAATCAAATCAACAAATTAAATAGAACTTTTTCAACAGTATGAAGTTGGTTAAAAGGTCTTACCCAGTAACACACTTTGCCAAAATTGAAATTCCAGAAATGATGAGGTAGAAGGTGATTGAAATACATCAGTCTGGGAAGGGTTACAAAGCTATTTCAAAGGCTCTGGGACTCCAAAGAACCACAGTGAGAGCCATTATCTCCAAATGGAAAAACTCAGCACAGTAGTGAACCTTCACAGGAGTGGCCAACCTTACACAATTACTCCAAGGGCACAGCAACGACTTCTCCAGGAAGTCACAAAAGAGCCAAGGACAACATCAAAGGACCTACAGGCCTCTCTTGCATCAATAAAGGTCACTGTTCATGACTCCACTATCAGAAAGACACTGGGAAAAATGGTATCCATGGAGTGGCGAGGTGCAAACCACCCCGTGAATGAATGATAGTCCGAAGATTTTTCCTTGTTACCCAGTTGTTTAGCTAGAGAACTCATAGCTACTGATAGCCAGCCTGTGTACAAAACAGGAGATGTTTTTGTGTTTCTCTGTATTTTTGTCATTTAAACTCTGTTACATTGGGCAAGAGTGAGTCATCTGGGGCGTCTGCTCGCTAGCGTGCTAACACTAGCTTGGCTCGTGTGTAATGTCTTTGACAGACTGGAGAACAAAATACACTGTTTAGGTAATAACATAGATGGAGAACACAGATCAGTTAGTTAATAACATATGTTGTCAGCAAGCAGAGGCGATATTTTAGCTTGCTAGAGTTAGTGGTCTTTTGGCTTCATAGACGCACAGAGATCTCTGATGAAGATAGAATTTAGCCAGCACAGCAACACGCTGTGAGATCACAGTGGAGCAACTTGACTTGGTTTTGTTTTTTCACCTGGTACTCAGTAACTGTGACAGTCACATTAATGGGCACATTAAAGTCTTTTTTTGTTTTCATAATACTTCTGTAATACTGAGGAAATGGCAGCATTTAATTATAACCTCAGAGTAATGAATACTTGGGCCACATCCCAAACACCATACTACCCTACTAAATAACTTGTCAATATATCATTGAGGTTATTACTGTATAGGCATACTGTTTAGAGTTAGGTAATGTGATTTGGACTCATAACAAACAGTGAAATTCCAAAAATTTAAATCATGTTGCTTTATAAATAGGTGAACATGAGGAACAATATATTTCTACACTGTTTTTAAAGCCCTAAAAACTCAGAGTAAGTCTGGCTATAAATATACTAGTAGCTTCCAAGTAATTTATGGTCGGTTGTATGGTTATCTTTTTTTTTATTTTTTATCCTGTTACACCTCTAAATTCCTTTATTTAAATCTCAAAGAACAAATCGAGGGCAAGCAAAGTTACAAAAGAAGTTGGGTCATAAGGGATCCTCCTGTTTCCAGCTGAGGCCTGCTGAGCAGATGAGGAGAACTCATACAGCAAAGAATATTATTGCAGTTGTTAGATCAGTGCATCATGGAGTTCACAGATAATTAGCTTCAAAAGGCAGAATCACTTGCTCCATTACAACCCGGTGTTTAAACTCTTCTCAGCTGGCCTTCTGCTCTCTATTTATCTTTCCACCATTTTCTCCACTGCGCTCACGTTTCTTAATTTTGCCAGATCTCAGTAGTACACGCACAGCTGGACGGTTTGACGACAACATTTGCTCCCTGGGCTATCTAATGTTCAGATACTCGGGAAGGGGAGTCCGTTTTCAGGGTCATCTTTTTGAGATCCATGTGTGATTCAGGTGTGTGTGTGTGACTCATTTCCCCAACAGGCCTCCTGGCTCATTGCCAGACCCAGCGCTCCCCTCCGTCCACTCTTTTCAGCCTTCACTTTATGTTCATGTTGTTAATTTTAATGCAGTGAGCAGCATGTTTCCTGTAATGGCCATGTAGCCAGTCCAATGTAATCAGTGTTGAAGCGTGTGTTCAGAAAAAGGCACGCAACTGTTTCAGGCCCTGGCAGATTGGAGCAATCAGTTTGATGTATGAATGGTCATTGTTATTGGACAGTAATGGCTGCAGTTGCCAGTGAACTCTATTTTTATTTCTGATATAATATCACCCTGCCTTTTAGTGGAGTGTCATGCTTTTGACTGAGGGACCGGTTTCTTTAAAGTTTCTAGGAAGTAGTTCAGAATTACTTAGCAGTGTCAAAGGGGTCATCCCCATTTGCTATTTTCTAATGAGGATGTCAAGTGTAGTTCTTAAAGCAGGGAGGATATACAGTGAGAGATATCAAATATACAGAATTTGCTATAATTTATAATATTGCGATATAAAATGACATTTGTGGCCTTCAATTTACATAAGTGTATTAGATATATCACTAGAGTCTTGTGTCGTTTTTCTTCTTTTTCTTCTTTTTCTTTCTTATAGTAATTTCAAATCGAGCACCATTGCATTGGGTTGGGATTGCTCAGTAACTTGCTAGCTACTCTAACAAAATGTAAAATAACCTACCAATTACCAAATTTTCTACCAATTGCTTTATTTTCAAGAACATTTCAGATAAATCAGACATCATTTAGGATTATGCACCTGGAATTATGTTATTCTGTGGCTACCAGCTTCCATTTGTTGCTGCTTGGTCAAGCCATTCCTTTAAATAAAAATGGTGTTGGTGTTTTATATAAATATTGTGGTGCATGTGGAGTATCATGAAAAGTACAGCTCTATTATATGATATAAATTTAACAGCATACAGTGGGTATAGAAAAGAATCACCCACATTTAAAATAATCACATTTTGTTGCTTTTCAGCCTGAAATGAAGACGGACACAGTTTTTGTTTTATCCAGCTGTATTTACTCAGTGCAACTTATAACATCCAAGTGAAAGATATAACACCAACATGTCAGATAAAAAATAAAAAAAACAGAATCACTGAGTTGGAAAAAGGATCACCCCCCTCCTAAAACTGAAAACTCAATCAGGTGTAGCTAATCACCTTCTCAATGGCACACAAAGCCATTTGACGATCAGCTGTGGTCATTTTGATTAGCTCAGCATGAAAGGAGCTTTCCTGGAGCATTTTTCAGTCCTTGGTAGTGCAACTGAAGCAAAGTCAGGAGATGGATATAAAAAAATTTCAAAGGCTTTATCAATGCCTAGAAGCACAGTGAAGTCTATTATTAAGAAGTGGAAGGTATTTGGTACAACACAGACCCTCCCTGGATCAGGACGTTGCTCCAAACTGGATGAAAGAGCCAGGAGGAAACTGGTCAGAGAGGCTACCAAGAGGCCTACAGCAACTCTGAAGCAGTTGCAGGAATTTATGACAGAATGGTCAATGTGTGCATGTGACAACAATATCACAAATTCTCCACAAATGTGGCTTGTATGGGAGGGTTGCAAGAAAAAAGCCACCCACGACTGAGCTTTGCCAAAACGCACCTTGAAGATTCTGAGGCCACATGGAAAAAGGTGTTATGGTCAGATGAGACTAAAATTGAATTATTTGGCCTCAACTCCAAATGATATGTTTGGCGGAAATCCAATACAGCTCACCATCCAAATAACACCATTCCTACAGTAAAGCATGGAGGTGGTAATATCCTGTTATGGGGGTATTTCTCTGCAGCAGGGACTGGAGCACTTGTCAGGATGGAAGGAAAAATGGATGGGGCAAAATACTGTCAAATTCTTGAGGAAAATCTGCTGCCCTCTGCCAGAAATTTGTCAATGGGAAGAAGGTTTACCTTCCAACATGACAATGACCCAAAGCACACAGCAAAACTGACCACACAGTGGTTGAAGGAGAAAAAGGTTAAAGGTTAAAAAGGTTAAAGGAAAAAGGTTAAACCCCATTGAAAATCTGTGGAATGACTTGAAGACTGCAGTCCACAAATAGTCACCATCAAATTTAATGGAACTTCAGCAGTTCTGCAAAGAAGAGTGGGAAAATATTGCAAAGTCCCAACAGACTAAAGGCTGTAATTAAAGCAAAAGGTGGTTCAACAAAATGGGGTGTGGTCCTTTTCATTTTGTTGAACTACCTTTTGCTTTAATTACAGCCTTTAGTCTGTTGGGATATGTCTCTCCTAACTTTGCACATCTAGACTTTGCAATATTTGCCAATTCTTCTTTGCAGAACTGCTCAAGTTCTGTTATTATTTGATGGTGACCGTTTATGGACTGCAGTCATTCCACAGATTTTCAATGGGGTTTAAGTCTGGGCTCTGACTAGGCCATGCAAGGACATTCACCTTTTTCTCCTTCATCCACTGTGTGGTCAGTTTTGCTGCGCAGAGGGCAGCAGATTTTCCTCAAGAATTTGACAGTATTTTGCCCCATCCATTTTTCCTTCTATTCTGACAAGTGCTCCAGTCCCTGCTGCAGAGAAACACCCCCATAACAGGATATTACCACCTCCTTTACTGTAGGAATGGTGTTATTTGGATGGTGAGCTGTATTGGATTTCCACCAGACATATCGTTTGGTGTTGAGGCCAAATAATTCAATTTTAGTCTCATCTGACCATAACACCTTTTTCCATGTGGCCTCAGAATCTTCAAGGTGCGTTCAAGTGGCCTTTCTTGAGGAGTGGCTTTTTTCTTGCAACCCTCCCATACAAGCCACATTTGTGGAGAATTTGTGATATTGTTGTCACATGCACACAATGACCACTCTTTGTCGTAAATTCCTGCAACTGCTTCAGAGTTACTGTAGGCCTCTTGGTAGCCTCTCTGACCAGTTTCCTCCTGGCTCTTTCATCCATTTTGGAGCAACGTCCTGATCCAGGGAGCGTCTGTGTTGTACCAAATACCTTCCACTTCTTAATAATAGACTTCACTGTGCTTCTAGGCACTGATAAAGCCTTTGACATTTTTTTGTATCCATCTCCTGACTTGTGCCTGTCCACAACTTTATCCCGGAAATCTTTTGACAGTGCCTTGCCACCCATAGTTGATTGTTTGCTTCAGTTGCAAACAAGGACTGAAAAATGCTCCAGGAAAGCTCTTTTCATGCTGAGCTAATCAAAATGACCACAGCTGATCACAGTTGAAAGGCAGATGGCTTTGTGTGCCCTTGAGGAGGTAATTAGCTACACCTGGTTGAGTTTAAAAGACATATTTAGGAGGGGGTGATCCTTTTTCCAACTCAGTGATTCTGTTTGTTTATTTATTTAATTTTTTCTGACATGTTGGTGTTATATCCTTTCACTTGGATGTTATAAGATGCACTGAGTAAATACAGCTGGATAAAACAAAAACTGTGTCCGTCTTCATTTCAGGCTGAAAAGCAACAAAATGTGATTATTTTAAAGGGGGGTGATTCTTTTCTATACCCACTGTAGCTACTTATCCTGTTAAATTAGTTTAAGTAATGCGTGGCAGTGTGGAAGTCACATGTTTTTATCCCCATTTTATTTATCTTGCAGGTTTACATAAGGCAAATAAACAACCAGCAGCTTACCTTGTGCATGGTGCCAAAATTATCAATGGAGCCTTTAGATCATGGACTAAAAAACAGGTAGGTATTGTGTGGTTTATTTATATATTTATTTTTTTCAAATAAATGTTATTATTAAAAATTGTTGATCTGATCTGTCTAAACTGGAAATGTGTCTGGATTGGTTCATTAATGATTTTTTTCCTCACTGAAGGCCCTTCTCGAACATGAAGATGAGCTTCCTGAAAACATGAAACCCACACAGCTTATTAAAGACCTTGCCAAAGAGATTCGGATTGCTGAGGTGAGATATATGGAAAGTACCTCTAAGAACTACAGTGAATGTTGTATACATATTTTGCTTACATTTTTATCTTAGCAGCTTTTATTGCAATCAGTAAGCTTATGGCTACAGTAAACTAAACAGTCTAGGAATGGTGTCTCTTGTCATCCAGAATGCAACTAAAGCCATAAAGAGTGAGTTGAGCAACTCCAAGCCTCCAGCAGAGGAACCCCCATCAGCCCCTTCAGAACCAGAAGAGCCAATGTCTCCATCTCATATGTCCACTCCACCTCGAGACAAACCAGCCAGGAAAAAAGCCACCAAACCTCCAAAACCACCGAAACCACCCAAGATGCCCAAGGCCCCAAAGCCCCCCAAAGTTCCCAAAGTGAAGGAGGGTGGCAAGAAGAAAGGAAAAAAAGTGAAAGAAGGTGGCCTGCCAGAGAAAAAGCCATCCAGCCTGGCAGCTCTTGAGTCCCATGCAAAGGACATCCTCAGCAAGATGGATCAGCCTAAAAAAGTAAACGTGACCCATTGAATCAGCCAGATCTGAGCTACATTTTGATATCATTTAAAGTGTGAGAACTTCTTTTAGTCATTTCCTATTCTTAATTTTCCAGGCTCCAAAGAGTGTGATGAGCTTCATGGAAAAAGAGACAAATAAACAGAACAATGTGGAGAAGTTTGAGATGCGAGAACCCAACAAAAACAAAACAGAAGCAAAATGGAAATACAAGGTAAGACTACCTACAATTAAACGAGCTGAACCTGGTGTTTCCTCCAAAGCATGCCTTACGATAATCCTTAACGTAAAATCAGCCCAGAGCCAGCTATGAACATTAATGCAAATGGCATTAAACCCCTGCCAAGTGGTGAAAGGAAGTGGGGGACTGGTCCAAAAGTGATTTACACATCTCAGATTAAAGCAATCAACAGAAATAATTCTGTGGCTCAGTCATCCTTTCTGTTTGGAACTCATCAAAGGCAGCAGCCCTTCACCCCAGCTCAGAGTTTTTACCTAATGCATTTACACTATGTCATATCCCTGACATCCTCACTAAGTATTTACATATGCGTCCCATTTCTGCTGCAAAAAGTAAGCATGTTGTGTGATTATTGTTAGATGACATGGGAGGGCTTTTGAAGGAAAAGCTTAATTCTGGTGAACGGAAGACATTAGAAAGCTTTGGTTTCTTGGAAAAGTCAATGCCAAACGGCCCTGGGATGTTTGTAGTTGCTCCAAGTCTTTCCTTCCAAACGCTCCTTTGCAGCTCCCCAAGCACTTACAGATGGAGGGAGGCTTGGCTATATGTTCACCAAGGTCATCAGACCCCATGTGTTCTGTCTTTCATTCTTGATCACTTTCAACACTTAAACAACTGGACTACCCGGACTGATTTAGATCTCGACTGTGTTACATATCTTACAGTAAAGAGTTTTCAGTACCTGGTTCTCTGATTTATTATCTATGTAGCTCTCTATCTCCCTAGCCTTTATCAGAATGATGCCCGACTGGTGTGATCTGTTTCTCTCTTGCAGAATAGCAAACCAGATTCATTACTAAAAATGGAAGAAGAGCACAAATTTGAAAAAACACCTCTAGGACATAGAGACAATAGATTTTCCTTTACAGTGTCTCACAAGAAATTGCTGGGGTATGTATATCACTGTGTACAGTGTTATGGGCTTAATGTGCCATTAGTATTCTCTCAATGTTCTCAGTTTGTCCCCGTGATTCATATGTAGGTGCTGCATTTACACAAATTGGGCTAAAATTGATTTAATATGTTCCACATCCAAAGAATTGAGAATTGTAATATAGGATACATATGCATATTTTACACTTAAAGTTGTTTGGCAGGTGTTGACCTCATATTTCTCATGATGTTACAATTATATCTGTCACTTGTTAGTTTTATTATTCATTTTGATTGTCTGATCCATTTTGGGTGCTCTGTTGATGGTTCTAACAACGTGATGTTTCCTTCAGGGCAAAGACACTGAAGCCGCAGACCAACTCGAGTTTGTTTGGCTCCTTACAGAATGTGAAAGAAGACAAAGCCAAGCCAGTACGAGACGAGTATGAGTACGTCTCAGATGAGGGTGAACTCAAAATTGACGAGTTCCCCATCAGGAGGAAAAAGGCTCCAGTTAAAAGGGACTTTTCCTGTGAGTAGTGCCAGTGTAGCAAGTTATACAGAATAAAAAGCAGCATTTTACTCCATATGGAACAATTTATTGTTAGTACTTGAGATGATCATTTTTCAGGAAATGAATTATAAAGCCTTTGGGACACAGTTATATCTCTTACACTAGTTTTCTGGTCTATATTATTTTTTAACGGTTACCTTTTGCCTTTTTCAGTTCTGTCAAACATCCGGGCATCGGAGCCCATCCAGACATCAAAAAAGCCAAAAATGCAATCTTCGGATATTAAGGTAAGC
Organism: Cranoglanis bouderius; assembly: GCA_023630585.1. Classification (NCBI taxonomy): domain Eukaryota; kingdom Metazoa; phylum Chordata; class Actinopteri; order Siluriformes; family Cranoglanididae; genus Cranoglanis; species Cranoglanis bouderius. The sequence goes on from CM042572.1 coordinate 11,418,419, forward strand.
ATGAGGACCCTTTATAGTTCTTCTTAGAGGACTTGAAGCCAAGGACAATTAAAGGATCAACAACCGCAACCCTTTTCTCTAAACAGACAATGACATGAACTTGAAGATGCTGATTAATTTCAAATTCTACAAAATTGGGACTTAATCACCATCCATTATTTCATGAAGTAACTAATAGATTCCTTCTGGGTGTGTTTAAAATATACTCTCCGCAATAGAGATCATATGTGTTGGCACCCAGATCCCAGCGGTGGGTGGGTGTTCAGGCATTGCAGTAATTCCCCTTAATGTTCCAACTTAAACCAACACACAGAGGAATTCAAAGAGAGAAAGCCGCAGGGCCGAGGAAAGTGTCACCACATGACTGATGAAGGAAATATCTGTGGTGTGAATTGACAGCATACACAATCAACAACACACACAAAGGCAGACAGTGTAAGGCTGTAGGGGGTCACCGAGAGAACTTTTCTGATATGTCGATTTTTGAAAGAATGAATCTATACCTAGGGAAATCTTACTTATTTAATTAAATAATTTAAATGTATGTCTGTCCCTGTTCATGTTAAAGCTTGCATTCTTTGAGAAACCAATTGGTGGTCCCTTCACACTCAGAGAGAATACTTTTCTACATAAAACACAACAATGACTAGTGTATTTATTAAGCTTATTAAGAGATGAATTAATAAGGCTTAATTACAGAGAAGTTGGCCTGTCTTTACATTACATCTCTGTAGTTAAGAACCAAAAGAAACGATGCCTCTTCACCCTTCTTGGATAAGCTTTATCTGTGCATAAACAACTGTTCACCCATTTTCAAACTGTAATTTGAAAGAGTTTATAAAACTAAATTCCAGGACATTTATAATGTTAAATGTGCCTGTCATGTAAAGTTTAAAACTTGCCCAGGGGTTCCCAAACGTTTTGGTCAAACGACCCCAAATGGACATTATGAAATTTCTGCGACCCCAAGCCTTCACCACCTTACATTTTTATATTCCATATTTAAAATTTAGGACTAGTATAAAATGTAAGGACATTTTATTATGTTAGTACCGTGTGCGTATGATACGTGACTAAAAACCAAATTAATATTACTTGCACTGGCTTAGCAGTCAACTTCATGTCTGGACACAGCTTTTCAATATGTCAGGAGGTGTGTTTGAAAGGGCGCGTCGCTTTGTGCTGTCACATCCAGCCTCCAACGATACATAAGGAATAAATCTCTACAGGGTGTGTTGTTAAAGGAAAATAATTCATGCCACCATTATCTCCTCATTATAAAACAGCCCAAAAATCTGACAGTTTCATCTGAAAATAAGTGTAGTAATAAAATATATTGTAGAAATACTCAGTATGAAGAAATTTAACTGTAGGATTTTTAAGTAATGGGCCTGAGCACATGGCATTTGAGAATATCAGATGCAGGCAAATTGCACTTTCTGTCTAATTCCTACACTATTATATCATTATTATAATAAAATGTTGCACTTAGTTTCATATGAAATGGTCTCAAATAAGAAGTTCACAGGGCCATTATTTAAAAAAAATTCGACAGTAAATTTCTTCATATTGGGTATTTTGAAAGTATATTATATTTAGTTTCATGCGGAATTGTCTGATTTCTGAGACATTTTCATAATGAAGAGATAATTGTGTAGGAATTAGGCAGAAAGTGGAAACAAAAAAAATCAGAATAAGAAGCTGGTGAATGAGCACTGAGCTTTGGTTGTTCTGCCATGTCAGAGGACGCTCCACCTTTAATAGGGTGGGTGTGGTTAACTTTCAGAGCACCTCCCATTCCAAAATCAGTTGACCAATAGAGATTTATGGTGAACGCCTTCTTCTAAGACCCACCCCCTGTAAAAAGTGTGGCAAAAGTCAGGGGGGAAAAAAGAAAAGAAAAAAAAACCCCAAAAGATTCCAGAAGCAAAAATACACATCACAAAAATCCGCAAGTAGAAAAAAACTAAAGCAAAATGCGAGTGTGAATCAGAAGTAATCTTTTTGAAAAATTAATTTGATTCGATTCTCATTATTTGAATTTGCAATGTACTTTATACATTTTAATAATTAATATTTTGCTTGTGGATTTTATAATTTTATTTGAAACTTTGTTCAGGGATCTGATGAGGCAGCTTGCTGGTGTTGGGATTGCTGATTTGCTCATGACTGTAGTCAAAATATACACGCACACACACACACACACACACACACTCCTTACATATTTTTCTCAGTAGCAACAAATAGTAATGCCAGTGTTATGTGTCTAACCATTAGACAGGAGACTCTCTTAATTCTGATGATACAAAGGTCCTCAAAAAAAAATATTCTCAGGTTTTCCCTGATGTACAAATTGATTTTAAAAAATGTATCCTATAGGGTTTGGCTTTAATCAATTTCCACATATTTGACCATTTGCATGCAACAGTACCATAGTTATTACTTGACATAACATTCTCTTCACTCCTAACAAGCATGTTTTGTGTCATCTATAGGAAGTTAGTGGAGGTTCTACTAATGTCAGCTTCCTGCAGAAAAGTAAGGAGATGTGTGAATATTCTTTATAACTGTGGATAAACAAGTCATTGGCGATGCCATGGCTTGTGTTACCTCTGATGAGGGAAAAGATGCACTGAGCTGTATAAACCGTTTACTAATAGAACGATGCAAATTCCTCTGGTGCTCACTAATCATCCAGCTAATAAAACAGTGGCTAAAAATGTCTAAATATTCCAGGGCATTTCCAGAACCGCTTCCCATTTTAAAGAACTTCCACTGATTTCCTACAGATAACACAAAGTCCAAAGCTAAGGTATTTCTGCATGCAAAAGTTCGCAATGTAATACATGAAAAACGATCAACGAAACCACTAAATTCATAGGCATTAAAGGATCAGATTTTAATCAATGATCTCTTTTTATGATGAAAGTATTTTAGAAGATTCAATTCAGGAGAAAGTTCATTTGATTTTAAGGAATACAAAATAAATATATCAAGTTGTCTGCAATAATGAGTACAATGTTTATTAAAAACTGAAGCAATATATAACCTTGTTTCTTTATCAGAAGTTCACATTAATTGCTTGTATATGTTTTTGAAAAGCAATGGTTGACAGATCTACTAAACATCTTGTCAGGGCTCAGAAGTGAACCCATAGATATCCTGTAATCAACTGTCATCAACTGGTGGACCGTGGTCTGGATGCTGACCCAGCAAAGTATTTCAGTAGACCGAAGTACTTGAAAGAATACTGTAGCAGAGCTGATAGACACATGAAAAAAAATGGGCTTTTTTTTAAAGTGACTCCAGTTTTCTAAATGTAAGCCAGCCTTCTTTAGCAGATCTCTGTTACAGCTTATCCAGTCATATGCATTTCCGTAAATTATTTAGCTGAAAGCAGAGACTACCTACAGGTCTAAAGAAAAGGGAAATCCATAGTTTGCACGGATTTTTCATTTCATTTACCCCTCTGATTAGGAAACTGACAACATGGCTTATTTAAAAACAACAACAACAACAAAGTCAACAGTGAAAACTGAAGGTTTAAAGACACGGCGTGGTGTTCATTCTGTTCATTCTTCTCGTCAAATTCTATGGCGCTCGTCAAAATTGGTAACATGAAGCGCTACTACAAATGTAATGGTTATTTTGGTCTAGGGCTGGTGTTTAGTGCAATAAATTGATCATAATTCATATTTAAGACTGATTTGGCCATTAATGTTATGGCAGATCAAAGAGATTTGCAAAAAATGATTACTCTCTGAATTTGGGTCATAATACAAATATCAAACACATATAGGGGTATATCTGAAAGCCCAATAACCTCCAATACCTTAGTGTTCATGACTGTATATGTGTTTATAGTATATTGCATCTTTTCATTCAGAGTGCAGACTCTTCAGATGAGGAGTCACTTCACATAGACACAGAGGCCAAGCCAGAGGTTAAAGGCCGTAACTCCAAGGCTTGCAAAAAGAAAGGGGGCAGTGCAGCAGGGATCCTAGACCTCCTGCAGGCCAGCAAGCAAGTTGGCGGCATTGACTACAACAACAGGTACTTAAACTCTTCTAATCTGCAAAAATAATTATAAAGCAGGTTTGTAAAACACTGTGATTATTGGTCATGTTTGATATCAGATGGGTAATGCAGTTCAATCAAGCTTTATGTGTATAGCACTTTTAACAATAGCCATAATCAGCTTTACAGAAATCAGTTTGTAGATATTAATCCTTCTTGAGCAAAGAACGGACAGTGGCAAAGAAACTGTGAGACTGTGAGAAACCTTGTAAGAGGAATCAGACCCAAAAGGGAACCCATCTCTGGGTGACACCGTATAGTGGAATTATAAAGCATTACACTTCTACACCTGTAGTCAGACAGTATTGAGTGTGTTGAAAGGAATTTTGTGAATATCCATATTGTGAATATGGATAAGAGTCCTGTAATGACTGCAGAAGCAGCAGTTTGTTGGTACAAGTCTACAGTATCCAGGCGAGAAGCTGGATACCATGCTGAAGCAAGTGTGAGATTTGGGTATAAACTGTTTTTGGGAAGTGCAGATATTTAGGGTGTCCATCAGGGACCATCCGCAGCAGTAGAAAGTGACTGCAGAAGCTCAAAACAGAAATAGAGCCTCAATGAATTAATAAATGATATAGATATACATTACTTTATTTATCAAGGTGGCAAAAGAAGAGTTTGGACTTTGAGAGGATTGTGATTGTAGTTACAGTATAGGGGACAAATCAGCTCTATTCAAGGTTTGTTTTTTGTGCATAAGCAAAAGCAAGGGTTTTCTACCATTTCTGCTCTGTGTGATGAGAAGCAGACTGTTTAATTAAAAACGGACACTAAAAAGCAGAAAGTGTACAGATAGCAGTGCTGCCGTTTTAATTTGTAATGACAAAATAACATTGTTAAAACATAACCTCAAAATATACCCAGATTGTGTTGGTAAGGAGTAAGAAGACAGGATGCAGGCAGTGAATGGCATACAAAAAAAAGCGTTTTTCAATGTGGGCAATGCAACAGAGAAGTTTGTGCTCAGTCTGCCGCTTTTAACTCAGTTCCACATCACTCCTTCTCTCCTGGGTCATTGACTACTACTGAGGAAAGACAGGTACATGAGTAGGCTGCCATTAACACACAGGTGTGGACAATCACTCGTTACCTGCTCATTCTCTCCGAACCCTCATTCCTTTCCGCAAGCAAATGTTTGAACACACCCCCACAATCAGATTACAGTTTTTTTCTTAAATACACTTTCTTTTATAATATAAAGCTTTATGTGGTGAAAAGAAGGAATTAAGGTGAACAGAAGGCAATCGGTTTAGAATTAAATATCATTATAAAAATGCACATATCATGTCTGAATGTAAATCTCATTCAAACACCATATAATTATCACTTAGCATACAGCACATTGCTTGGTAAAGGATCAGTTATGTTATGAACGTTATGAATCAGGCAACCAGCATATCTTCATAGGACAACACACCCACATTCTCAGAATGCAGCTTGCATTGTGTTAGAAATTTTGCCATGACACATTTCTGAATGGAGTGACACATGAAAACTACTATGCGTTGTTTGAAATGTACGCATTTGTATAGATACAGCGGGTATGTTTTCAGGCTGAACAAAAGTTTTTTTTTTCCCCCAGGAATTCATGTACTGATATTAATTCATATCCAGGCAGTTATCCTCCATTACTGTATGTCTAGTCTACTGATATCTGAAGTAATAGTTTACACTGTAGTATTTATATGAATAGTTACCACTTTGTCAGCAGTTTACATATGTAACCACTATTTGTTTGATACTCCTCCACTATTAATTTGTCAAAATGCAGTGAATGCTTGGGGCCATTCTTCTTCATTTTACTGCTTGTTGTTTTGAACCGTTTTTGATGGTCTATTTCAACTGAGCTGAAATCTGCAAATTGGCAGAAAGCTAAGCAAAAGGGAAAGAAAACATTGCTGAAATATGTTAATTTCTCAAATTATTTTTTCTTGAATTGTAAGACTGCAGATTGTGTGGAGGAAATGACTGCACTCGATTTCAACCACATTAAACAAGCACTTTTTCCCTCATTGTTCCAGCTCACTGCTTAATGACTTAATAGGTGGTAATCTGGACAGGAGAAATTTGTATTTTTCTGCTGGTTTCCACAGGCTGGAGGCAGATGGAAGCACTGTTCTTATATCGTGCACAAGGATAAAAACACCTGGATTCAATAACTCAAATGAACAACAACTGGCTTAGTGGTGCTTAAATTAAAGACATCAAAATATTATGCCAAGTGTGTTTCTTTATGTTACTAATTAGTGAAACCAAATAGTCTGTTATATAAGTGTAAGTTCAACTAGGTGTCTTACCAGTTAATAATAAAAAAAACAAAAAAGAAACAACCAACTATAGTAAGCTGTGCTTTTCTGACTTTAGTAGTCAGATAGCTATTTGACCTTATAATTATAAAACTTGAGGGCAAGAACAAATGAGCAGGGACATTTCAGAGTCTCCCTGCATTTTACTGCAAATGTAATGAGATTGTAGTAAATAGTTGACATTTGAAACGTTGGA